>VZRF01003547.1:0-24573 GCA_013396875.1 Vireo altiloquus | reverse complement strand
CCTTATTGCTCTTTACAATAATATGAAAGGAGGCTGTGGCAAGGTGGAGTCTCTCCTCCCAGGTAACAAGTGACAGATGAGAGGAAACAGCCTCAAGTTGCACCAGAGCAGGTTTGGATTGGATATTAGAGAAAATGTCTTCGGAGTAAGAGTTGTCAAGCATTGGAACAGGCTGCCTAGGGAAGTGATGGAGTTGCCATCGCTGAAGGTATTAAAAAAGCCTGCAGATGTGGCAGGTGGGGGCATGGTTAGTGATTGACTTAGCAGTGCTGGGGTAGTGGTTGGACTCAATGATTTTGGAGCTCTTTTCTGAACTATATGATCCTATGATTCTAATCTGGCATGTGCTTAAATGTGAATATTTGGAGTATTTACAGTTCAATTTATATTAGCAGTGACACCTTTAAAAGGTGGGGTTTTTTTGGTGGCAACCTAATAAACTTGACGTGCTAATACTTCTGTTGTCCAAGTTAAATTCCGTTAGCAAGAAAGTGGTGACATAAAAGGACTTTGTCAAGAGCATATTAAAAAAAGCACAACTCCTTTGTGAAGGTCCTTTACTTTAAATTTACTTAAAATTTTAACTTTTTGCTGACAAAGGCTGTGGCCAAGCAGTACAGAACTGAGCTATGGGTTGCAACGAGGAGGCTGGCAAACAAAAGTCTACTAGAGTCTTTAAAGATCTCTTTTGCAACAGAAACTTGTCTTAAATGGAATTAGCTTAGCATATTCACAGTCCTTTTTTATCAAGGAAGTATTCTGTAGGAAGACATACATTTCACATGTTTTCAAAGCAACAAAATGTTGAGCTGGAGTTGATTTTTCAATATGGGATTGCCCAGTTAAAAATTACTATGATTGACAGAAAACTAAAAATATGTGACAAAACTTGTGAAAAAGCTAAAATATAATGTCATAATAAAAAGATGTATAAAATAAGAAGCCTCTAGATGTTCATATCACTGGCACAGGCATTTAAATAACCTTCAAGTTACACTTTCTTTCTTTTCTTTTCTGACAGGAAACTTTGATCCGAAAGCCGCATGTAACTTCTATGATAACATAGAGCCTGGTCCTGTTGTGCCACCAAAGCCATATAAAAAAGGTAGGTCAACAAACAGGTATCATCACCTAATCTGCATTGAGGTTTTTTTTCTTTTTTAAAAATCCCTGTGGTGACAGGAAGCAACTCTACTTATTTAACTTTTCTCTCTGTATAATTCAAACCAGAACATTTTTATCTAAGTGCAGTAATCCTGGCTACAGCTTGTTTTCCTCAGGCAGATTGTTGCAGATGACTGTTCTGTTAATACCACCTTGATTATAAATAGTTATTCCCTATTAGAAAAAGAGCTGAGATAGCCAATGTGGAATCCTGTGCTCTGATACAGAAAAAAATAGCGATCTTTTCCCTGAAAATATTATGTGTGATAAGATTTATAATATTGTGTCTCCTCTTGCTGTGACTAGCATGTACTGCACTTGTTAGTGGAAAAGAAGTAGCTCTTCTGAATCAGTAGTCATACCATCTCCCTGACACTCCAGTGTTTGTAATAAGTTCTGGTTGCTGATAAGCACTCCACAAAGTTTCTGGAGGTGAATTTTGAATTCATATTAGGAAATTTTCCCCCTCTTTTGAGGCAAGTATTTTACCTCCCAATGTAATAAAATTATTACTGTTTGGAAATTTAAAAGAAAGGAAAGGCCTGGAGCTGCTGCTTGTGGCTCAAAGAAAAGCTTATAATACTGGGAGGAGTTCCCTGCATTAGGTAGTAGTGTCCAGGAAAGCAGTAGCATCAGGTGAGCTGTGGTGTGAAGGCAGCTGCCTGGGGTCATGTTAAATTGCAGTGATCATGTAGTTGATTTAAGGAACTGTTGCTTTGTGATGATCAAAGACATTCTCTTAATTACACTGCCATATTTGATTTATTATTTCAAAGCAAAATAATGTGCAAAACTTGCATGAAATAAGTTACTTTATTTAGCAGTTAGGAAGATAATGCCTTGTAAGGATTTGTACGACCAGCTTCCAGGTTTTGTCTTCCAGCTTATTAGAGATCAGTTCCAGAGTTGCTGTACTGTATTCAGAGCTTGGATTTTTACATGGAGACATCAGATTTTTTTTTCCTTAAATAATAAATATTGTTTAATATTCAGCTGTTGAAAGCGTGGGCAGACAGACGGGTGGGCAGAGGAGGGTGTGCTCTATGCTGCCATCTGGCCAGTCAATGGAATGCAGTCAAGTGCCCACACTGCTGGGCTTACAAGGAATTTGTTAAGGTCAAGCACTGCTAATGTGACTGTGCAGCTTCTGGGCTGGAGAGTGTTTGCATCTAAGTGAAGAGTTTACTTTTATTTCCTTTGTTTGTCTCTGAAGACTTAAGTACTGTTTGCACTAAGGGTGTCATCAGCAGTCTGTTGCGTTTCTTAGATGGGGCAACAACTGCAAATCCCTTTGTGTGCAGTTACAAATTGCAGGCCTTTGTTAGACAAAAATTCACAGATGTTTAGCAGTTGGGTATCTTAACCATACCTTCCAGATATGTGTTAATGTTAATAAATACTAACATTTTATAACATGTTGTGTTCCCACATCCTGGGCATATTCCTTACTTACAGTAGATAACCTGACATCTTGAGGTGGTGTCTGGAGACATGGAAAGCTGAATGTTCCTGTGGGTTGAGACCTAATGTGTGATTTGCATACATACTGATTTTATGAATGAAAGCAGACTTAAATGCAGACTTCATATACATATATCCCTGCTTCAAAGGCATGAGGAAGAAATGTCCGGTTTTGAAATAGGCCTGTCATTTTATTTTTAGATTGTGTTCTTTTTCAGCCTGAATAAATGCTAGAAAAATGTCTTGTGGCAGACTGTTTGAAGGAACTAATTTAGAAGTAGTTTTCCCCTTCAGGTAAAGCAAGGTTATTGTAGTTTAAAATTTGGAAATAAACTGCTGTGTGTAAACCTGTGAAGTCTTTCCTTAACAGGATGGTGCTGCAATGCCAGTAACAATCTTCTGTGTTTTAAGCTATTTAAACCTTTAGCAAGGATCAGTGACCTAACAGTGATGAGTGCTTTTCTTGGTTTTAAGGTGTTATGGTTAAGTGAGTCTTTACAGAAGTGAAATATTTTAAATATTCAGATTTCACAAACTGAATTAGAAGTGCTTTAGTAAAAGATTTCCATGCTCATTTTAAGATAGACTGTTCAATTAGATGACCATCCAGTAGTGTGGTCTTGACTATTAATCCTTCTCTTCTGAAATTAAATGCTTTCTTTTGGCTTTTCTTTAGAGCATCAAAACAGCTCCAAACAGACTCCACGGACTCAGCCAAGAGATGAAGACTTTGAAGGGGCCCCATGGAATTGTGGTAGCTGCACCTTTCTAAATCACCCAGCACTGAATCGCTGTGAACAGTGTGAAATGCCACGATACACCTGAAATTCGGGAAGGGGCTGCGTTGGGTTGAACACAGGCTCTCAAGCCAACAGCTGTAAGAGAAGGAAATATGGGGAACCTTTCAGTCCATCTGCCCAGCCTTTGCCTGTCAACAATCTTCATATTGCAGGGGTTGGGGGTAATGTGTTAGGATGTTTCTGCTTCTGCTGCACTAGAAAATAAATAAATTAAGGGTTAAATTCCTTCCCATTGCAGTGAGCAAAGCAGAAAAAGAAACCTGAAAATGTAAAAGGATTAATTTTGAGAAGAATGTATGCAGGAAAGCAAATAACTACTGGTGTTTATTCCTGTGGTTATAGTTACTGCTTAGTGGCTCTAAAAAAACCAACCCAAAACTACTGTTTTTTAAAAGAAAATTATAGGACTCTTAGTAATGATGTGAAGTGTTACACTTAACCAGAAAAACTGAAGAGCCAGAGCTGACTTAACCTGGCCACAGCTAGCTGGAAAACAAAGGCTCCCTGTGCTTCTAGATTGTAAGCTACTGAAAAAGAAGACAGGTAAATGCAATGATAAATTTTGCAATGTATAAAAAAACAAGGAGAAGGGTATTTGTAATTGCTGCTTTTTTTCAGGGTAACTTATGTCTACAAAAAAATTGCTGTTTGAAATAGTGACCTGAGGTGACTAAATGAGGAACGGTATGAGTGTTACAGAGAGTGTAATCAGAGGTAATTTTTTACAATCCCGTTTGCCTGTACAGTGCTCACCTGGCTGTGTCAACACTGGTAATAAACCGAGAATGAATTCTACCACGTTGCGGATGAAAATCCTGCTGCATGCTTTCATTGGGCTGTCGTGTTTCCAAGCTCAAAGGATGCTTTTCTGCACAACCTTCTGAGCCTGTGCTGTGCAGCAGCACAGTGACATATGCCAAACACAGGCTACTCCAATTCCGTGTGGAAGACTTGGGCTCAGCCATGGTTGTGTTTGAGAAGAGTTTGTACCCAGTTCCTTAGGCCTTTTCAGCTTCCAATTTGTGAAGAATTCATGATGTTTACAGCACAGAAGGTACTTTGTGCCCCAGATCAAAGTTAGCTGAAAAATAATTAATCAGCTCTTCAGTAAAGGTTTATTTGCACATTATTAATAAACCAGCCTGTACAAAAGAGCAGATGCCAGATCCTGAAAAATTACACACTGCATTCTTTCTATTTTGATCAGGAAATATTTGTCATAGGTTAAAAAACACACACGACTTGCAGTTGAAAATCCTACTGGTACTTTTTACTTTTCTGCCTATGATACACTGTATTCTACAGGTGATGTTCAATCTGTCTGAATGCTTCAGGCTGCTGGAATAAAGCACTCGATACTTGTGAGATCAAATGTGGGTGTGGGCAGCTGAATGATCCTGTGACACAGCTGTGTGACTGAGTAGGGTGTTCTGTGTACTGGTCAGAGGCCAGTACAGTGCATTTGAGTTTTTATGGTATAACTTCATCACAATTCAGAGGTGCAACCAAGTACTTCAGCTGAGTTATGGTAATTGACTTTGTAAAGCAAAATTTGCTATTACCATGAGAGTTTTAAGCTGCTTCATTTTAAGCTGTTCTTAGCTCATGGCAGCCACATCCATATTGTCAATTACCACAGTTCACTTGATGTGTGATAACATGCTGCGCTGTGGTAGAACAATCATGTCTGAATCCTTATTTAAAATGAAGCAGCATTTGCAAGGGGTGGGTGGAGAAAAACTCATCTTGTCTGCATTGCTCAATCTGGTGTCTTCTCTGTCCACAGTTTATAAAGACAACAGAAAGAACTGAACTGTTGATCTTAGATGAGGAACCAATATTTTATCTAGCATTTTTCAATATGTTCTTGCACTAACTAAATCTTCAGGATCATTTTAAATAAGCTAAGATGTCTCCAGCAATCAGTGTGCACCACTGATGAGCAAAACAAAGTCAAAGGCATCAGAGATAGTTTTCCTTCCTTCCTAATGGTTTATAGTGCTGCGGGGGGAGCTCATCACATGTGGAAAGGGGTTAAAAAGTAACTGTCAGTTACTGTCAGCTGAAATTAAAGGGCAGATATTAATTTTGTGCATGTCAACTGTCAGTGGACAGTTTGACAAAACTGAGAACTAGAAAACAGATGAGCAGAAGCATTGCTGTTATCAGCTGTATAATGAATGACTCCAAACAATACCAGTGACTTCATGGCTTTTCTATCCTGATGCCTTTGCCATTGTATTACTTCAATTTTCTGTTCATTTGTACTTCTGGTGAAGTTCTAAAAGCATTTGTTTTTGCTGGAATTACAAAAAGATAGCAACTGAAGTGACAGTCAGCAAATGAGAGTAGGGGTGTCATGCAGAAATAGTTGTGCCATTTTCAGACAGAATGGATGCTACTTTTGAAGTAGCAGTACTTTTGAAGGAGGAGGTGCAAATATGCCTTCAGTCCAAAAATGCCCTGAACTGCAGTAACCATACATGGAGACTTGCAAATCTTAGTGCCAGCTTCACCAGAGGAAGAGAAGGAAGGCTGCCACCACAGCAAGATACTTTCTGGAAGAGTGAGTGAGCGCCATTTAATTGAAAAATAAGTCCTTTGTATCAATGATTTTACCCGATTTTTTCAATTACTCTCATTTGTTGCTTGTACAAACAAACAAAGAAACCACCACACTCTTCTGTTGTATTGTTTTATTTGTAAATGCCCATACTCAAACATTAATAGTAAAGACTTGACATGGTGCTTGAATATTACTAGTTTGTTAGAATGTAATTGTATTTTGAATATCAGAAGATCCATTTTCCTTCTGAAAGCAGGTGATGCCATTCAAACCCCAACTGAATTGTTGATTATACCAAAAAGATTGGTTTATGGAATATTTATTGAATGCACATAAAACCCTAATGTCAGCTGGCATACAAAATGCACTGTATTGTATAAAACTTGTGTGTGTGTGTGTGTGTGTGTGTGTGTGTGAGTGAGAATGGTGGGATGCTGATGCTGTTGTGTTAATGCACTACTTGTGTTTTGTTTTTTCCTTAATGACTGAGCTTTCCCTCAACCATGCTACTAGATTGGTAGAGTTTGTAACTGACTTGGACATTCAGTTATTCAAAATGATCTCACTGTTCATTGAAATTTTATAAAGCTTATTTTATATTTACTGTGCTATTAAGATGAATTCCCTTTAATTATAGGATACTACTGTAGTTCTTTAAAAGTTTATTTAGAGTGGGGCTTGTGGAAAATTATTCAGACCATAGTAAACCAAAAGAAATCCTGAACTTCGGATCTACTTTTAATTTGATGTAATTATTAGTCTTGTTTGGGTGAAGAGGAAAGGGGTGGGAAGTAAAGCAAAAGGAAGTACTTTGTAAAATGTAGTCTTAGATCAGATTGAATTGTGTATCTGTGTGTCTGTGGTATGTGTGTGTTTCCCTTGAAAATGGGAGGTGTGGTGAAAAGATGTAATAATTCTTAAAAGAGCTGGTCTCAGTACTTTCTGATTATGATATGCTACTGAATCACGTTTTTTTAAAAAAACCCCAACTTTTCTCTCAGTTACTTTATCTATCCCAGCTATACATCTCTCACTTCAATTTCTAAATACTTTTTCAATTTCTGAATACTTTTACATTTAATATTGATTGTAAAATACCTTGAAACGGAAATAGAAATACTTGAGTTGAAATGGGGACAAAATAAAACCAATAAAGAATGTTTTAAAAAAGAATGTGAGAACATTAAATATGTTAAAAAAAAGCTTGTCATCAGGATGATAGTTCTTTTTTTAACATCCAGTGATGTACCCTAGAATGTGAACATGACTATCCTGATGAGAAGTGGATGGTTGGACATAAACAATTCTACAGCCAATTTGGTACCACAGAATTGATGTGCTCTGTACTGCAGTGACTCCAAATCCCACAAGGAAGGAAGACATGCACAGATATCACATCTCACAGTCAGTACTGTCTCTATGTGCAGCTGCATTTGTTTTCGTTTCAAAATGTCAATCTTACATGAACCCAGACATGACTGAGTTTTGCCACATTTCTTCAGTTGGGGCTTTCATTCCTGTTTATGTCCATAAATGCAAATATTTTTCTTGGAATAATCAGAAATCAATGGAGTTTAATGCAATATTATAATCCTGGATTTCCAGTACCTTTGAAATCAATTTTAAAAAACTGTGTTCTTGAAACTTATTTATTTATGGTGGCACCAGTGTATCTAATCCATACTTCCTGCTGTGTGAAACCCTGTTAAATTTTTTCATTAAAAAAAGAAGACACGATCTTGTTAAATCCTGTATATATGGTGTCTACATTCTAGATTTGTGTATGCTGTGAATGAACTTATTACTAAGAGATGAAATTGTATAAAAGCATTCAGAGGCTATGCATGCATGGTACCTCCAGAAAGTGCATACTCCAAGTTGCAGATTCCTGCAAAAATAAATTAATAAAACTAAGCAAACATCACATCCTGCATTTGTTCTTGTATGTAGTTGGAAACATTTTAAAAGCACAGCTTTTTGGCCTTCATAGCCTGATTGTTTCTAGTCTCCCACTGGGACCTGTAGCTATAGCAAGTTTGTTTCAGGGCTTTTGGGATTTTTGTTTCGGTGCTCATTAGGCATTTGCTGAATATTGAACTGAGGTCCAAATCCTGTTCCCATGGCTGTGAATGAGCAGGAAACCCATTTAGATGATGGATGTTCTGTGCAGCTTCTGGTGTGCTACAGGACATAGCACGTTCAGAGTGTGAGGCTGACCTTAGCTCTTCTCCCCTACTTTTGAGTGGAAGGTTGTTACTGAAGGAGCAGTTCTGTCTGCTGTAGCCCCTCTGGGCTCTAGCGTGGATGAGGGACTGGATTCCTGCTTATCAGCACTGCTAGGTGTCTGCATCACAGAAGTCCCTCTCCTGCTTTCACCTCTTGGAAAGGTGCTGCTCTGGGAGAGGGTGGAGAGTTGGAAGAGCACAGATCTGAGTGCAGGCACTTCCTAGGGCTGTGTTTTCCATCGCCTCGATGGCATCAGCTGCCCTCAGCTCGAACCTTGGGCACTCTGGAGCCGTGCCCCTGCTGGGTTCTGGTCACGCACTGAAGGTTCTTCAGCACCTTCCTGCTGACAAACCTGCTGCACTTCAGTGAGCACACATAGGTAAGAATTCCATTGTGCATTCCTTTTGCTAAGTTGAATTTATCACAGTTTCGGGAGAGGTTTGTAATTTAATTAAGCATTCGATTTTTTTCACTTTAGAAATCATTGCAGTTGAAATTGATGTAGAAAAAGAACAACCATGCAAAAGTTAAGGTACCTTTAAAGTATATTGTGCTAATGGAGACCATACAGAGCCAAAAGACACCAGTCTAACAAGTGGTCACCATTTTTCATTGTTTCCCTGAAGTCATGAAGAGGAGGATCTGCCTGAATTGCATTAAACTAGTTGATTTAATCCTCAGAATTGGATTTGACAGCAGTAAGCCATGTCTTAAACCTGTCGCTTTTTGAGAGGTGGTTTGTCCTGTGGTCTGGTAAGTATTCCTGGAATTCAGTGCTGCTGCTTCTTGTCAGTTTAGTCCATGCTGTCATAGGTAAGTGCTGCGTGTTCCTTATTGCACCATCTCTGGTTGTAAATGCACTTTTTGGAAGGAGGTGGTTGATACCTGATTTTGTCTGAACAGGTGGATTCAAAGTGTTATGTACTTCATGGGTCACCTGATTTTGTGTGGAAGCCTTTGAAGTTGTTAAAGAAGGGGCTTTGTTAATTTTTAGCTAGAGGGTCTGTGATTGTGACATATTCTGGTTTGACAGTAAAGCTAAGCCAGGCCTGTAAAAGCATCTTTCAGGAGCACCACTCTGCTTAAGAAAATACTCTGTCTCTCTAGAAAACAGTAAAGAAACCACAAAAAGTGCAAGTAATTTTCCAGATAGGCAAGACTTACAACCTCGACTGTATTTGCTGCTTTGCAAGTTCCGTTTTGAAGATGCAAATTAATTGTCCTTTGTTCTTGAAGTTTACAAAAGCTCTTTTGCCAGATTTGCTTAAAAATAAAGTTAGTACAGTTCTGTTACTGCTTTAGAAACAAAACCACAATGCCTGTGGATGAACGATTTGCAATGCAGGTGCTGCTTTGCTTTTGACTGAAGGCTTCTTAATTTTTTGGAAGTGTTGTAGGAAAATAAGTTCAGGCATGTGGGGGTCGGTTTTCTTTTTAGGAAGAATATTGAATACTTCAAGAAAAAATCTGCTAGGTGAGGAAGGTTTTCATAGGTTTGAATGTGATACTCAGATACAACCCAACAGTGTGTTGTATAATTGGTGCCAAATTCTGGCGTTGGTTGCAGTGATGGAATAGTCACAGCTCAAATACTCATCCTAAACTCTCAGTGGTTCTCTGCTGGATTGTTCTAAAGTATCCTGAACCAGTCTTGCATATTCCAGGCTTGGGGGATTAGATTTCATTTCACCTGAAATTATTCCTCTCTGCTTTTGAGCTATTCAGTGAACTCCAATGACTTTCCAAAGTAGAAGTTGCTTTTGGCAGTACCCTGTGTGCTGGAGAGTGCCTGGTGTGACTACCCACAGCCTGATCCACCTGGAGGAGCTCCCCGACCCCCTAAGGACAGGGAGAGTGACAGTCAAACACACTTTACAGGTGGGTGATGGGAGTAAGCAGGGCCTGAGAAAACTTTGCGGAGAAGGACTTGTGCTTTATGAGAGCTTGCAAATCCTTCCCTCTGATCTGTATATGCCTTGCTTTGTTTTGTGGTGAGAGCTTGGGTGACTTTCATCACCCCAGATCCTGAAGCCTCATGGCTTGGTTGTTGTTCCAGGTAACTGATTTGACATTTCCCCCCCCATCCCCATTTGTCTTAAAACTGTTTGTTCATAAGCCAAACAGATGTCCTTTTAGCTTTTTACTTTTTTTTTCACCAATAGTGGTGTATGACCATGAAGCTGTCCCTGATCATCCTTCAACCTCTGAAAATTTCAAAGCTGCAGTGAGGGAGTAATGAGTTGTGTGTAGGTTCACACTCCTCTCCCAACACTTGTACCTCAGGTCAGTGTTATATCACACAGAAGGAACTAGATAAATACTTAATGAATCGATAAAGAAAATCTTTGAAAAATACATGTCATTTTGAAACTTACTGCAGGCTTTACTATTCTTTTCAATGAAACATAGAAGCAGACTGGCTGCCTTGATCCTGATGCCCTTTTAAGAAAGTCAAGCCAATGCTCATAGTAAAAATTGTTGTCTCCAATGACACATCAACTGCCAGCAAAATTTACATACCTTGTGTTGTACACTGAAGTGAGATATTTGAAATAGGTTTTGTTTTTAGAATATCTGAGTTGGACTTAGCTTTTTACTTAATCAGTCATGAGATTAGTGATTTGCATGCACATCTTTGATCTAGCAGTCCATGTATCACAATGTTAAAACTGAGGTCCATGATTCAAGAGAGTGATAGCAAAATCCTTTTTAGCTGCAGCACTACTAAACTTGCCAGACAAGATACTACATTCCCTTTAAATGTTATGTCATGTTTTCCCAGTTACTCGCCTTTCACTACTAATCCAAGATTAAATATATCCTACTTTGGCCAATGAGGCTCCCTGTGTATTTGATGGCTCCTTATCTGATGGATAGCAAATTTTTTCCAAATTAACATCAGTTCCTGGTGTGAATGTTCACCTGGTGAGCATCACCTTCTGTCTGGCAGCACTTCTGTAAATGGAGTAGGTGCTGAGAAGTGAAAAAATCCAAATAGCTGAACTATGAACATTTAAAGTCAGGTCTTGAGTGTTGAACAGCTGTGTGCAGGCATATTTTTCATATGTAATGAAAAATAACCATTGTTGAAGCATTCTGAAATGCTACTCAATCTGGAATGGCAGCCAATGCAATTTATATCCCAGTGCAAGAGCCTTTGTTCATGTAGAACTTCAAGTTCTCTCTGAATTTAATACTAGATAAAATGAGATAACTGTATCAATGTGCTTTCTTGCTTGGCTCTTTCCTAGCTTGCTAGTTAATTCCTAATTTTGGACTTTTCCCTTTCAGTGAGGCTAAGGTGCAAAGCCCCAGCATTTCTGATGTGTTCTGATGTCTGTTTTATTTAATAAATTCGTAGTAGGAATTCAGCTCTCTCTCATGAGAGGCTGTTTCAAATGCAGCTGTATTCTTGGTGTGTGGTCACTCTGCCTTTTTGTCTTTCTGATCTGCTCACACCTGTCCAGAAGGATTCGATGTGAGGATCATACCCATGGCAGCACAGTAATATTAGGGTGTTACGCTAAATATGGCTACACTATTTAAGTATTCTGGTTGAGACTCAAATCATCTCACCAAGGAGGGAAATACAGATGTTTTCATGAGCTATAAAAACCACCAAGTGTGTGGAATTCCCACATGATGATGCTTGGCTTTAAAAATGAAAGCGGGTTTATTACAGCAATAAATGCAGAGTGTGTAAATGTTTCCCAGTAGTTTTCAAAGCTGCTCTTTAAAACTGGAAGTGAAAGATAACCACTTTACTTTTTCCAGCTCGCAAATTCTACTGACATCAAATTTGTCCTAGAAAAGAAACTGTTTTGAAATACATTCTCTGCCCTGACAAATGAGAGACCTCTTCCATATCCAGAGGAATAACTTTTGCTGTCTCCCAGATACTAATTTTGTCTTGTCTGGGTTTTTCTATCTTCTGCAGATGTTCAGATCATTATAAGGTTGTGCTCTTTTTCAGCTGTCATTTTTCCACCTACCTTTGCCAGTTGCAGGCAAAGGCCTCTCCAGGCTCCTGCAGGTCACTGCCCTGTGACAGACACATGTGTGTGACCTAGATTTAGGCTTTAGTGAGAGAATTTGTTAAGAACTACAGCCAGTTGCTATATTTATTTACAATATTCAGTGTTCAGGTGTAAGAGTCAGGTGATAGTGAGGAACATCAAGAGAAAGATGTGTTGTTACCCTGGTGTAGTTATTTACATTAAATACTATGTTCAAAACATTGGGATTAACTTTTGCTGGTAGTGGTTATCTTTCCAGCTGGGTCTCATGAAAGCGGAGTAGAGGGAGACAGTCGGTTCCCTGGAGCTGCTGGCCACTCCTCTTTGATACAGACCAGGACACTCTTTGTTTTCTGGGCTACATGGCTGGCTCATGTCCAGCCTCTCATCTACCAGCGCCCCCACGTTCTCTGCAGCACTGCTCTCCATGAGCTCTTCTCCCAGTCAGTGCTGCTGCCTGGAATTGCCCAGTCCGGGTGCAGCACCAGCACCTGGTCTTCTTAAACTGCATGAGATTCACATGGTTCCTCCTCCTCAAGCTTGTCCAGGTCCCTCTGGATGCCCTCCCGTTCTTTAGGTTCATCACCTACATTCTTCACCTTGGTGTCATCTGCAAATCTGCTGGGGGTGCACTCGATCCATTGTTGCCACTGTAGCAACAGTGCCCTTACTGCCCTCTTACTCTTCCCAAAAGCCATGAAAAAGGGTCAGATAAAACACAAATGATACTTTCAGTATTATTTTGAAATAAATAAATAGCAATTAAACAGCCTAATTTTCTAATTTCCTCTTCTCTTTCCTGCCTGAGAGGGTGCACAGTGCAATGCAGTTCATTAGCTCAGGGATGTTTCTCAGGAATGCACCAACATAAACATTCTACCAAGTAGTATGTTCGGTTTGCCACCATTTCAAATATCAGAAATGAAAGGTCTGCAGCAGATTAAGCCCCTTCATGTGCTGTACGGAGAGATATAATCTAGATTAAGGCTCTAGGTGTCACACCTTCACTGAAAACCTTACTGCTTTTTTTCTTTTGCTTTTTTTTCCGGAGGTAAGGCTGCCTGATGTGATGCACTAATTTTGAAAGGTGCACTAGTAGTACTAAATCTATATGACTTAGTTTTGGTCATCAGCTTTGACAGGAAAAGATGCTGGTAAAAACCAATATTCCTTTAACTTCTTAGTCTTCAGGTCACATTTATTCCCATGCTGCAGTAGTTCAGGATTTCTGAATCCCAAAGCCCTTTTCTAAGACTTCAGACATTCCCTGCAAAGAATAACTGTATTTCTTGAGCATTAAAATAGTGCCCTGTTCCTCCCAGGAGGAGAAATGGGAGAAGCAGCAAGATCTCCAGCTCTGTGGGCATGGGAGCAGTTAAAACTTGCTCTGCATCCATCAGTTTTATCATCCCTGACAGATTTTGAAAGCATAACCAATATGAATTGGTCTCAATTTACATTGGTGTGATACACAGGCCTCTCCAAGATAATTTTTTCTATTGTTTCTCACCTTCCAATTTACAGAGTTCTGCAGTTGTTGTGGTAGTGTTCCACTGCAACTGAATCACTGAATTTAACAAAGAAAAATTCCATACAAGGGAGTATCTGTGACGTGAACCACAAGATGGGTGCTCATATCTGTTTTGGTTTTCTTTTAGTTTACCTGCCCTGCTAGCAGGATGTTTGAGAGTGTAGATGTGAGTGTACACAACTATAAAATAATCCAGGTTACTGGTAGCCTGGAGCTGGTCCCAGAGGGGCTTGTGTGCACTGAATTGACCACCTCAGAGCTGACCAGGTTAAAACAAATGTTTTGGGCATTGTCCAAATGCCTGTGGAACAGTGACAGCCCTGGGGCATCCACCACCTCTCCAGGAAGCCTGGTCCAGATTTTGACCACCCTTTCAGTAAAGAAATGCCTCCTAGCGTCCAGTCCAAACCTCCCCTAGTGCAGTTTTGAACCATTTCCACTGTGCCGTGGTTTGAAAGACAGGTGTCTGCTAAGGGAGGCAGGAGCCTTCCTCGGAATGGAAGATGCAACCCCCCTTCCCTCCAAATTATTATAATTTTGAAATCAAGGGGCTTTCAGGCAAAGATATGGGGAATAGGAATAACAGTTCTTTACTTATNGAAGGTCCAGTGGTGGCTATGTAGCTCTTGTCCTCTGGGAATCCAGTGGGAAAGGCTGCTTGTGGTGTTCGAAATCTCAGATTATATCCAGGATGGAATGCCTGGTTCCTCTCTCTGGGTGGAACATCTCACAATGGGATGGTGAGCCATGGGCAAGGCACTGATGGGTCATTAACAGGAGATAGTCCAGGAGGAGTTATCTATGAGCCATGGGCAAGGCACTGATGGGCCATTAACAGGAGATAGTCCAGGAGGAGTTATCTGTGAGCCATGGGCAAGGCACTGATGGGTCATTAACAGGAGATAGTCCAGGAGGAGTTATCTGTGAGCCATGGGCAAGGCACTGATGGGTCATTAACAGGAGATAGTCCAGGAGGAGTTATCTGTGAGCCATGGGCAAGGCACTGATGGGCCATTAACAGGAGATAGTCCGGAGGGAGGAGGCAGGGAGCACTGCCCCACCTGGCTTCAACAGCTCATGGAGATGGTGATAGAATACGTACTTTGGGCACATTCTACGTTGTAACCAAGGACACACTGACATGTCAGTGTCCACAGTGAGCTGCAGGACCAAAGCAATTATCAGTAAAGGATTTCTTGAATGGGAAAGTCCAGAAATTTACCTGGACAAAGTAATTTAAAGGCATTGAAGCCCCAGAGATGAACTCATACAAACTGCTCTGCAGCATTGCCTGGCTTCTGAAGGTGTCTAAAACCAATCAGCACTTCTACCTGTGCCAAAACACTTGATCCGACATTCTAAAAAGCCAGAATGGCCTGGAAAAATCGGTAAAGGGTGGTGTGAGTGCCTGGAGAAACCTGATGAGATATTGATCATTGTGATGTCTGTGTAACAGCCTAAAAGTCAGGTAAAAGAGGATAGAGCAACTGCACCTCTTAACTTCTTGTGCAGTTCTAACTGTAAAGAAATCAACATTTTGCCTTCTGGGAATTGACTTCTGGTGCTTACAGTGTCAATAGTGTGTTTGTTCCAAGCATCTGAGACTGCAGCAGGCATTAATCCATGAGCCACACCCCACCAATGCTAAAGCAGTTACCAATATTTATTTGTAACACCAAGGCTGCCACTCAGCCAAAGCTTTCCATTCCAAATCCTGGCAAAACCAGACATTACAAGGGTAAATTTCTGGAATATGACGTAGTGCATCTTGATCATGTCATTGCAGGGAATAAATACAGATTCACAGACAGGCATTGGATCTGTAGGTATGGGGCTCTCAGGGTGATGTTCTGTCTTTCTAGGGGTGTAGTGGTCAGTTTTACTGAGCTTCACGAAGATCCATGTGCCACAGCCCCTGTGCTGAGCAAACCTGCTGATATCATCAGTCCTTTCTAGATGCAGTAGAATTACCAAGTACAAACATGCTCAGCATCCTTCTCTGGAGGTGAGCGCTGTGCTGCTGTGTCACTTGTTAAAGCTGAGATAAGCCATAAGCCAAAGGAATGCCTGGAAAGCTTTTCTTTCCCTGTCTCAACCAGACTCATCAAACAGTTCAATTAATCCTGAGCTGGGATAATGAAATAGTTACTTTCCTAACAAAACAAGGGAAGGGAGCTATTTTTGAGCAGTTGAGCAGCTGACCTTCATGAGGGCAGCATTGAAGCCAACACATTCCCACAATATCCTCAGCCAGCAGCAGAGGGTTGCTGCTTCCCCACTGGAAGGGTTGAACCACAGGAACAAACACTGCTCTGGCCCAGTGTCACACACCAGGAGCTGAACCCAAACCTGTCACACCCCCGGTGTGACCCCAGCCATGGCATGGGGCACCCTGCCACAAAACACCATCACTGCTTTCCTCATCAGTCCTACACAGCAAAATCAATACTGCACAGTCTTCATCTCAGTACAAGATATTGGACAGCTCCTGAAGGAAGTAATTGTGAACAAGTCACAGATCGTGGTTAAAAACACCTGCATCAACTTCTAGGTGCTATTAGGAAAATATACTTTAATGAAAGCCAATATAATGTGAATTAGCTACTTTGTAGAATTACAGAATCATAGAATATCCTGAGTTGGAAAGGACCCACAAGGGTCATCCAAGTCCAGCTCCGTATGATTTACATGTGTTAAATAATTTTTAGAAAGGTTCAATATAGGTAATAAAAGCCTTGAAAATTAAGGAAAACATTCTTTGCTACATCAAAATTGGAAACAAACAGAAATTAACATTATTAATATACTGAGGAAAAAGAAAAAATAAGCTCCTCTGTGGACAGAAAAAATATGCCTGGCTAGTTGTGGAGAGATCAAATATACATTAGCTGGTCCTTACCAATTTTCATGAAATTAAAATAGGTAAATGGAAAGTCTTAATACATACAGAAGAGCAAGGTGAAAGATGTTTGCCTTCAGTCAATTCCAATTCAGTTGTCCTCCACATTGGATATGCATCAACTCAGCCAAAAACAGCTGTGGGGTTGCTGGGACTGAGCCTGTGTAAAGCAGCCCCATCTGAACTATTTCTTTATTAGTGCATGAGTTTATGCTCACAAGAAATCATGTCTTCAGTACCAAGCCTGCAATGGCATTTTTCTGAATGAGAAACAAAAACAGAGCTTCCTGCACAAAATTGATTGCATTAAAATTCTTAGGGTAAGGTACCAGGAGAAGGTTTCAGAACCAAGCTACAAAAGGAAATAAAAATCTGCCTTCCTCTAAAACTTCTGCAAGAACCCAATTTGTTACAGGCATGCCCTCTGTATTACTGCCCCAAATTAGAGCCTCGGGGTAAATAAAACAGCAATCTCACTTTCATAGTATCTTGTTTCATGTTATCTGAAGATGTGTAAATTTAGGATATTCATGTAATTCTGCCTGAAACAGCTTAGATCCACATAACACAAGCAAAACATTTACTGAGAGCTGCCTAGTGCTGATTTGGATGTGTGACAACTCTTAATGTACTTTGCAGGAATATTTATGAGAATGCAATAAGCACAGTGTCCAGCAGTGTTCCGTGCGCATTCCTGGAATATCTGAGCTGTAGCACTTACGGAGATTACAACACAGAGTAAAAAGGTATTAGCCAGGAACATGCAGGTCTATTTACTTAGAGAAGCCAATTTTGTTTAACAGGAAAATATGGAATAAATCAGCTCTAACATTAATGCAAGTTCTGATTTTCAGCACTAAAGCACCTTTGTAATAATTGAAATTCAGGGAAGAGTGTTAATGGAAAAAGTCTCCTTGGTTCATGTGCTCATTTCTCTTTTCAATAACAAAAATTTTTTGTCCACATCTTCTACAGATTTCAGTTCTTCCTTTTCAATCCATTTGTTACTTGTTTTGACAGCTTGGACTGTGTACATTAACAAAGGCAGCAAAATTTGGTGCCAATACACAGAGGTTACTTTATCTTGTAAACATGACAAGACATTTAGAGCAAGGCTGAATATCTTCAAAGTAAATAGCAAATACCTACCAGTCCATTTATTCTCCCTTTCATCCTGACAGGAATAATTACTGTTTAGAGCTCTCTACCTGAAGACCTATAATCTTTAGAAAAAAATCAACAGAAATAATCACATCTTTCAAAATTGAGAAGAAATGAAACTGTACAAATTAAAATTTCCTGACTTTGTCTGGCAATACCTGTCAATAATACAAGAAGCACCAAACAGTTGTCTGATTAAAAGAGCAAAAGTAGCATTTTTTTCACAAAGAGAAAAAAGTCTTCAGAGTAGATTCTTTGTAAATTACAGACATTAGGCACTGGAAGAAAATAAAAGATGCTGGGGTTGATTTTCAGGTTCACTGTAACTATCTTTTACTGCAGCTCACAGAATTATTAAAGCAGACACTCAGCACAAAGCCCTTGTCAAAAAATCCCTATCTGCAGGGAAAGTTTGAAATTATTTTTTTTCAGAGAAAGCCTGAACACCATATCTATTAACTGGGGCACCGAAACCTGAAATAAAAACAACTGAATAAATTATAGATAACATGCTATATTTACCATCCCAATCATCTTTTACCTGTGAGAAAGAAGAACCAATGGGGGCAGGGGTTTTTGGACCTATTTTTTTTTTTTCTTTTTTTCTGATCTTCACAACTCCCTCAAATAATATGGAATTAATTTAGCCAGTTTAGTCTTGCTTTATTCACAGGATCCAGGTGGAGCTATTTGCTGGTGCCTCACCAGGTACAGCCGAGCAGAGTTAGGGGTCTGACCCACTGCAGACTGCTCAGCCCTTCACAGCACATTCCCCTTAATCTCATTTACAGAATCAGCTTTTCTGGGAAATTCACTGAATGGTCGAGGTTTTCATTTATCATTCCCTAAACAATTCCTGGTTTTTACCCCAACACAGTCATTTAATCTCTGTTGAGGGAAAAGTGTCATCTGGAGCAGTTTATGATCTTGGTAGGCTATTAAAGGAAAAACTGAAATGAAGTAGTAAAGCATTAACAATATAGAAAGTTTAATTTGGGGATTTCCTTGTTCTTTACGTTGTACTGTATGTTTGATATTCAAAGACAATATTGTCTTCCTCATGAAGCAATAGAAGAAAAAAAATGGGCTAAGAAAAAGTACTCATAAAGCAGAAAGGGGAAAGGGCACTGAAATGAGATACTGAAAAAGGGATAGAGTTTTTTTTTTGCAGCATTTAAGTTTAAAGTGTAATTAAACAGAAGGCTGGCTGGCAAGCTAATGTAGAGAAGTTGTAAAATAAACATTGCACAATGGGAATTTTGGCTACTGCTGCTACAACAGGGCTGCACATTGTCCTTTGGCTGGAGGATCCGTGTGGGAAACCCAGGAATGAACAGTCCAAGCCCTGAAAACACTCACACAAATGCAGAGTTTGTCACGTTTCCTCAGGGGAGAGGGAAATTTTTTGCCATCAAGACAGTATTTGTTTTCTTTTACAGAGTCTCTGGTTAGTCCAGAGTTTATTTATACAAAGTCCAACGTGTAAATGCCATGAGTTTTACATAAAATTGTAATAAAGAGGGTCACAAATCTGCTAATGGTGTAATGCTGGGTAATGATTAACTAAAAAGCCAAAGTAAATTAATAAATTATTTGTTAGGCTAGAAAAATAATCCTTTTAAGCATAAAGGATGACGTATGAACCCTCACAGACAGCAACAGAAACATCAGGCTTGTTGTCTGACAGCTGGGACTGTTCTACCTTACATGCTACGTAGAAATAATTGTTTTCCAAAAATAAACGTTCACTGTGATCTTGAGTGATAAAAATACAGCTTTTGAGGGTGATGAAAGTTCTCAGCATTTCAGGGCTCTTCTATCTAATTCAGTAATGACCTACTGGTGCCTTTCAAAGGATAAATATAACTTAAGAATCAATACTGAGATACAGAAATTTTTGGTACCTTTCCCATTATTGATTAAACTCCTTTTAGAATTTAAGGCAATGAAACATTTATTACTCTTCCAAACTTTTTTTTTTCCTGAAAAATTCTTACTCCACTTTTGCCATCCTGTCCTTACATTTACTAGTTTCACTTTGCTTCAGGCACTCTGTATTTCAAAGAGCCAGTGATGTGAGATACACACCGAGATTTCCTTACTTCTATTTGATCTGTCTATTTTTACCAGGTCTCCTGAAAGGACTTAAGAGGCTGCTGTACTGGATCTGCATATTCATTGTTCTCATTCATCAAGGAACTCAGACCTCCTGTCCCTCCTGGGGAGAAGGACTAAGCATGCAAATTGTTCAAAGCTGATTTTTTATTCTGGAAACACACACCTACTTCTTTCTCACTGAAGCTGGTGATAATGTTAAAATACAGTTAAAATCCTTTTCAGAATGAAGACATTTCCCTGGATCAGAGCTATTTCATCCAGCTCTTTGTCCTGGATTTTTTTTTTTATTTGCCTGTCCTTAAAAAAAAAATGCACTGTCAGGGGAAACTAAAATCCTTTCCTGTGTCCTTCAGCTATAAGATGGGAAAAGCACAAGAGGAAATACAGCAAAAGTAATGACTAGACAACTTTCGATTTACAGATATTTATTTATCTTAAATCATGATTAACTCTTAACTATCATGATAAACTATTCCTTTATAGTTTCTTTAATGAGATTTATTTATCTTAAATCGTGATTAACTATTAACTATCATGATTCAAACTATTCCTTTGTAGTTTCTTTAATGAGATTCTTTAGCTATGAAATGGCATCAATAGTTTTGTTTAGTTGCAAAATCAAATTTCAAGTAGAGATGCAGTAGCAGATACCAACAAATAGATGCCTTTGCTTTAATCTCCAGCTTCATTCCGTAGACAAGACAGCCATGTTTCAGTGCTGGGTGAAAGGAGCTTATAAATTGCCAGGAAATCTTTGATGTATCTTGTAGAATTTAAAGTCATGGAATCATAAAATGGCTTAGGATGGAAGGGGCCCTAAAGGTCATCCCCTTCCAACCTCCCCTTCCTGGGCAGGGATGCCACTCACTGTCCCAGGGTGCACAGGGCCCCATCCAGCTGTGGAGAACCCTTTGGGCCCCACAGAGCTGGTTCGTGCCCAGGATGCTTTGTCTTCTCAATCTCTCATATCAGCAAAAATAACAAAAGACTTCGTTGCTGCTTCAGGTTGTTTATTTTAGGTTATGAAGGATTCAGGAGCACAGTGTCTCCACTGCGTCCAGGTGCTGAATGGCCAATGGCACTCAGTGCACGGAGATTATATGGTTTTATCATCAAATAGGAAGGTTTTATGCATATTATTTTGTTTCTAAATCAAATAACTATCAATATTGTTAACGTCTCTTCTAAACTAAATTCTTTCTACCAATTACTACATGATAGGAACTGAGGTCACAGAAAAAGGGAAAAAGAAAGGGAAGGGGAAGAAGGAGAAGGACAAGGGACCGACACCCAAAAATCTCCATCTTGGTCCCATAGTAATACATGAGGCAATTCCTAAAACTACAAACCCATTTTTCTGTGGCACATCAAGCATCCAGCTTTTCATTTCTTTGGTGCTTGCTGATCACCCAGAAGTGGGGGCAATCTTTCCCAAGGGTTCATTTCTATGGCAAAGCCTTCTTGTGGAGCTTTGGGGGTAAATTTGGTTCCCAGGAGAACAGGCAAAGCTGTTTGACTTTGCTGGTCTCCAACATCCAGCCTGGTCTTGAACACATTCCAGGGATGGGGCATCCACAGCTTCTCTGGACAACATGTTCAGTGTCTCACCACCCTCACAGTAAAGAATTTCTTCGTAGCATCAGATCTAAACCTGCATTTTTTCACTTTAAAACCATTGCCCCTTGTCCTGTCACTATGTCCCCATATAAAATGTTCCCTCCCGTCCTTTTCATAAGCTGCTTTAAGAAACTGGAATGCCACACTAATGTATCCCTGGTTCTTCTCTTCTCCAGGCTGAAAAGGAAAACTAAATAACTTTCCTCCTCTTAAAATCAAAGTAAAACTCCTTCTGAGTTGCATTTACTGAGAATACAACAAGCAAAAATGTTCCCTGCGCAAGTTAATATAAGAATAAAAGTATTGTCCAATAAATGTAGAATTTGTATTGTTATAAGTGCATATTGTATTGTTGGCTTTTTGCAAATATTAAAATGAATGTCATATGTGTAAGAAAACAAAGTGGTATGGATATAGTTTGTTTAAAAAGTAGTATGATTCCTTAGGATTATATCATGATATGTAGAATGCTTTTTTTATGTAGTTAACTCAGAATAGCAAAGATAAGCAAGGAAGTTCCCGACATTCCTGGACCATCTGGCTGAAGATAACAATGACATGCCTCAGGCTCTGGAAGGAAGAATCTATCGATCAGAAGTGGAACACAGGATGACCAAAGGATGTGGTCAGCAGAACTGGACTACAAGGGATTATCAAATTTTAAACAGACCTGCAAGAAGGAAATAGTGACAGGATAGGGGGGACTTGAAACCCAAGAGATACTAAAAAGGAATAGTTGAGTGATGCATAGAAATCTATGAATATGTATGAGACTCGGGCATTTAACAGAAGAGGTTTGTTAGCTAAGGTGTGCCTCTGGCATCATGCCGAGTACCAGGCCGTATTAACTCTTTGCTTTATTTCTGTCTCCTATTGTCCCTTTTATTAAACCCCTTATTAAACCTTTTAAAATTTTACTAGGAGTGAACCTTGTTTTTCACAGTAGCATTGTTTGAGGCTCATGCTTGGGCAGGAGCAGGGTAAATCCTTTGTGCACCACTGTTGTGGGAGGTTCATGTCAAGCAGAAAGGGTGACTGGAGGGAGGGATTGACGGCTTCTTCTTCATTTCAGTCACCAGACCATCATCATCCTCCCCCAGCAGCCCTCAAATCTGCTTTGCCACCACACCTGAAGCAAGGGGTGAAAAGGGGTGTACACACACCCTCACCAGTGACACCCCCACAACCTGCTCTCCTCAGCCTTCTGGAGCCTGTAGGATGACTGGACACTGGTGCCAGGTAGTGGGAAGCGCCCCGAGGGTCAGCCTTGCTCAGCAGCTCCCCAGGTCTCGGCAGCCAGGAGACACCCCTGTGCTGTGCAAAAGCCACACAGCAAGTCTTGTGCCCGTGGCCACTGCACAGGAATTTCTGGCAACAGATCTACTAAAACTTCCAGTCTTGTCACTTCTGTTTCCACTCTGCACTTAATCTGTTGTTTAGTGTGCTGGGTTACAACGTGGGGTGTAACAAAACTGCAAATTCTCCCTCCACTTCATTATCCCTGATGAGCTCTTAATGGTGGGTGGTTTGCAGCAGCTGCCCGGGGCACACTTGGCCCCTCAGGCTGCAAGCTGGGAGTCAGATAAGGGAAAGAGGCAAACCTTGCCTCAGGGCAGAGTTTCTTTGTCTTCACAAATTGATTCAGCTGTGGCAGCCTAAGGGGCTTATCTCTGCCAATGGCCCATAATGGCTCAACAGCCCCAGTGGGCAGCTGTAGGGACCTAGGCCATCAACGAGTCCCCAAAATATCCTGTGACTCACAGGATTACATCATTCCATTGTGAGGAGATACTGAACCTTCCTGCCTCAGTCTGACCATATATAAACTGGGCATTTTGGGGACTTGGAACAACCACCACTGGACAGGTCCAGAGGAGGACCACACCTTCCACAAGAGAACCACTGCTTTCGGTAAGGCTGCAACCATCACTTCAGCAGGACTGCAACCACCACCCTGACCACTATTTCTCCCACCGGTGTGCTTTCAAACCAGCCAAGCCAGAGGGAAAAGGAAACAAAGCAAGAGGCACTGTGTCCTCACAAACCATCACTGAGCCAGGACAGCCTAAGCCAGTAGCAGCTCACCCCTGTGCAGAAAGGGAAATCCAAGACCAAATCAGCCTGGGCAGTGACTGAGGAGGAGGTGGAAGGGGAGCTGAGGAGAGCTGAGTTTGGAGCTGTGAGCAGGGCTGTCCAGCACCACCATGGCCAACCACACGGCGAGGGAGGCACACAGCATCCACGGCACCAACCCACAGTTCCTGGTGGAGAGGATCATCCGCACCCGCATCTACGAGTGCAGGTACTGGAAGGAGGAGTGTTTTGGCCTCACAGCCGAGCTGGTGGTGGACAAGGCCATTGAGCTGAGGTACCTGGGAGGCGTCTATGGAGGGAACATTAAACCCACACCCTTCTTGTGCCTGACGCTGAAGATGCTGCAGATCCAGCCCGAGAAGGACATCATCGTGGAGTTCATAAAGAACCAGGACTTCAAGTACGTCCGAATGCTTGGAGCACTGTACATGAGATTGACAGGCACTGCCATCGACTGCTACAAGTACCTGGAACCACTGTACAATGACTACCGGAAAATAAAACGTCAGAACAGGAATGGGGAATTTGAGCTGATGCATGTGGATGAATTTATTGACGAGCTGCTCCACGAGGAGCGTGTATGCGATATCATCCTGCCGCGACTGCAGAAACGGCACGTTCTGGAAGGAGCTGAGCAACTCGAGCCTCGTGTTAGTGCTCTGGAAGAAGACACAGATGATGTAGACTCTAGTGAGGAAGAGGAAGATGAAAAGCTGGAACAAATCCTGTCTCCTGACCACCACAGGAAACGGTACAGAGACCTGGACAAACCTCGCAACTCTCCAGTGGTGCGGCACAGGTGGAGCCGGAGCAGGTCTCCAAGAAAGCACAACCACTCTCCAAAGAGAGGGAGCTCCTCACTGAGCCAGGAGAGGCATTGCAGCAAAAGCATGAGACGGCACCGGAGCAGATCCTGGGAG
>VZRF01003487.1:0-10120 GCA_013396875.1 Vireo altiloquus | reverse complement strand
TTTTCTTTTTTTCTCTCTCGTTTTAATGAGTAATTTGGAATAGGAAAGTCACAGGAGATGAGGGAAGGAGGGAGATGAGGTGGGAGAGGAAGTTCTCCCCCTCCTCCAGTTTAATAAGCACCAAAGTATTCAAGTTCTGTCCGTTGGGAATTGCGAGCCGTGGCTGCAGTCAGCAGGCAGAGACTAAACCTTTCTCATAAGAGCAGCGTCGTTTGGGTTGGGGTCCCTCATCATCATCATCCTCCTCNGAGGGAGATGAGGTGGGAGAGGAAGTTCTCCCCCTCCTCCAGTTTAATAAGCACCAAAGTATTCAAGTTCTGTCCGTTGGGAATTGCGAGCCGTGGCTGCAGTCAGCAGGCAGAGACTAAACCTTTCTCATAAGAGCAGCGTCGTTTGGGCTGGGGTCCCTCATCATCCTCATCCTCCTCCTCATCCTCCTCCTCGTCCTCCTCCGAGGATGAGCTGTCCAGTGTTAAATCCACAACGTCCGCGGGGGCTTTGCCGTTCTCGCCGTTGCCGTTGGGAGTGGCCAGCAGCCCATTCACATCCGAGGAACCTGAGACAGAGCAAGGCAAAGGATGAAGTGAAACCCTTCGTGTCCAGCTCAGGGCTGATTCAAGGCTCCAAGGAGAGCTCAGAGCCACTTTCAGAGCCCAAAGGGGCTCCGGGAGAGCTGGAGAGGGACTTGGGATAAGGGATGGAGGGATAGGACACAGGGAATGGCTTCCCAGTGCCAGAGGGAATATTGGGGAGATCCTCTTCCTTGTGAGGGTGCCCAGAGCAGCTGTGGCTGCCCCTGGATCCCTGGCAGTGCCCAAGGCCAGGCTGGACAGGGCCTGGAGCAGCCTGGCACAGTGGGAGGTGTCCCACGGCAGGGGTGGCACTGGATGATCCCATCCACTCCCAACCTTCCAACCCAAACCACTCTGGAATTCTGATTTCACCCAAGGTTTTGCAGCCTTTCTCCCCAGGGAGGCTCACCTAGAACCAGGATTGGACACTGAGGGCTGCAGCTCCTCTCCTTCTCGGCTCGGATGGGGCACCAGGAGCCATCCACCAGGTACTCAATCTCGTCTGCATCTTCACATTCCGTCAGGATCTTGGACAGGAGCCTGCAGAGGGGACAGGAGGAGCTGTCACAGCCCTGGCAGGGTGTGTGCACTGACCCTGCACTGAAAATTCATCTGCTGCTGCCTCCTGAGCTCAGAGCCCTTGGAGCCATGGACTTTATTCCCCATAAAAGCCAGAGCAGGTTCTGACAGCGCAGATCCATCCTAGCCCTTCCTGTCCCTGCACCCAAATCATCAACTACCAGCTTAATTAGGTGCAATTAAAGACAGCTTTGCCTCTTCACCCAGTTTCCCAGGCACTGCTTCCAGGCTGCTGCAGGGACATTCCCAAGGACATTCCCAGGGAGGCTTTAGCAGAAGGTGAGATATCCTTTGGCATGAGGAAATCAGCAACCCAACAAGCAGCACTTCCCTTCCTTCCCAGTTTTATTTCCCAAATCTCCACAGTAGCCACCAGAAAAACATGGAATATGGAAATATGGAGCTTCCTGCAAGAGGAAAACCATGAAACCATGAAAATACACCTGGAATGAGGCCCTGATTCCAGAGAAACTGGGCACTTGCTTTATTCCCTGTGTCCCACCTGGGACGTTTATTTGGAAATGCTGCTCTGCCAGCCTCACCCCCTCCTGGACTTGAGCATTTTCCTTCAGGAGGAAGGAGAACTCCAAGCAGAAAGTCTTCCAAGCTCAGGAAAACTTTGCAGCACCCCAGTGGGAGAGTTTCAGCTTTCCCCAGCTCCCGTAGGAATTGTTTCCACAGCCAATCCTCATCACCCAGCACAGCAACCACCAAGCTGCAGCTCCCAAAAAGCTGACAAGGCCCTGAGGATCCCAGACCAGACCAACCACCTCCCTCCCTGCTGGGGAGCCTCCAGCTCTTTCCTGACTCCCAGCGCCCAGCTGAGTGCCAGCTTCCCTCTCTCACTTCCAGGGAATCTGGAAAGGACCTTCACCCAACAGAACTGGCACCAAACCCCAGCCCTGAGCAGGGACAAAAGTCTGCTGAGCCCTCCCCAAGGATATCCTGCTCCTGGCACTGCCAATCTGTGGGGGTTCCACAATCCAACCCCTCACAGCTTCCCCTTCATCTCTCCCCTCTCAGAGATCTCCAAGGAACTGGATTTTCCTGTCGGGGTTGGCCAGGGGACAAAGCAAACAGGTTATCTGTGCTGAGGCTGCTCCAGGCTGCCTGGAAAGCCACAGCTCCTGGATCTACCCAGGGCCTGCAAAGGCAGCGACGCTCCAGGAACCCTCAGCAGCTCTGGGAACAGACTGGTCTGTGCACTTCCCTGTGCCAGGGGAGCTGGAGGCACCCCAAACACTGTTCCAAACTCTTCCTACTCTTGAGAGAACCTGCAGCAGAGGCCAATCACACACCACGAGGGTGGAGATGATTCTCCAGCAGGCAGGAAACATGTGTGTTGTTCCACCAGCTCTTGGCCAGCACCACGAGGATGTTGGTGGTCTCAGTCTACAAAAAGCTCTCAGCTTTTGGGGGCAACACAGCTGCTGCCAAACCCACCCCAAAAGTGCTGCACCACAAGCCTGCTCCAGCACATTCCCACTCTCTCTGACACACCAAAACACTGAAACCAGAACATTCTGCACCAGCAGAATAAACCTGCAATAAGTTCAAGGTGAACTTCAACCAAGAGCTGAATGCTGCACTCAGTAGAGAAGGGGAAGGAGCAGAGAGGTTCAAAACTCACCCATCAATGATGAGCTGGTCGTAGGGGGCAGGTTTGTCACACACAGGGCACATCCATGTGGGTTTTTTCTCATTCATCTGTAGGTAGAAGACGGCATCAAAGCACTGCAGGTGCGCGCAGGTCTCGGCCCGGCACGGCACAGACAGGCGCATCTTCACCAGCTGTGGGACCAGAGAGCAGAGCATCAGCCAGGACACCTGGCAAGGAACCCCCAGATCCCCTCGGAAGGAAAAATATTTGTGAGTTTGCAGAGTTGCTCTGGGAGTATAGTTTGGGTTCTTGACAAAATCAGGCTAAAAGAGAGCTGGAGCTGCTCGGCTCTGGGGCAAACTGGGAGAGATGAGGAGGGTTCAGCCCTTCCAAGGCCTCAAGGGGATCCAGGAGAGCTGGAGAGAGACTTGGGACAAGAGATGGAGGGACAGGACACAGGGAATGGCTTCTCAGTGCCAGGGGGAATATTGGGAAGGAATTGTTCCCTGGGAGGGTGAGCAGGCCCTGGCACAGGGTGCCCAGAGCAGCTGTGGCTGCCCCTGGATCCATGGCAGTGACCACGGCCAGGCTGGAGCAGCCTGGGACAGTGGAAGGTGTCCCTGCCATGGCAGGGGGTGGCACTGGATGGTTTTAAGTTCCCTTCCAACCCAAACTCTGATTCCATGAGGCTGCAGGGACTCACCGGACAGATGAGTGACACTCGGACACCTGTGGTGGCAATTTCGCTGTCTGGGTCCAGGCGTAGCTTCTCTTTCACTGCAGGGAGAGCAGAGGGCACAACATTTAACAAAACTCAGCCCTTGGCAACAAGGTGCAGCACGGGGGAAGAGTCTCACCCCAGCCCTGGGCTGTGTAGGGATCATTTTCCCTGCCGAGGAGGGAATGAGCACATGGATTCAGCTCCAGCCTAGGCACAGTGGGTTTATTCCCTCCTCAGCTCAGTGGCAGCAGGACAAGGGGAAAATATCTCCCCCTGACATTTCTAGTTCACAGCAAGTCCCCCCATCAGTGAGCAAACAGTCACACTGAGAGGGAAAACACATCCCATCCTTTTTCCAGCAGGTTATGAAGTCTCCTCTCAGACCTGCCAGGCTGTCACCGTTCAGCTTCTACGCTGGGCAGCTCCTTTATTGCAGTAAACATTCCACAGGAAGCACAAACAGGCCCAGAGGTACCCAGGCAGACAACTCAGAGCAAAAACCAGGCACAGCACAGATCTGGGAAGAATCAGATGCCAGGAAAGGAGGAATCTTGCCCCTGCTGCCTGAAAGGGAACTCGGAGCAGCAGCAGCAGGGAAATCAAAGGAAGCAGCAGATGGGCAAGTCCCACGTGGGCAGGTCCCACACCAAGGTGCAAAAATCAACAAAACAAGCTTTGAACTGCTCCCCAACTCCTGAGGAGGAGCTGCTGCTCCCACTGCTGTCTGCAACTGCCTCTGACACTTCCATCACCATTTTTCTTTGGAGCAAGTCAACCATTTCTTTTGACCTTTTCAGATCATAACAAGAAGTCTCCAGACAATGAGGCTGCAACACCCAGCTTTAATTAGAGAGTGACTTCTCAGATGTGAAATTCCCAGGAGATTACAAGATTTGGCCTTGTTTTCCTCACATTAGGAGCCTTTTCATCCAAGCTTAATTTTTTATGAAGTTCTTTGTAAGAGCCTTCTCTGTGCATCAATTACTGGGAGACATGGGAAGGAGAATTTCCTAGGATCTCCTGATCAGGACTGAGCTATTTTGGATCCAAAGCCATATAATCTGTTCTCAGACCATCCTCCTGTATTAAATTCTACAGAACTTTATGCAGAAGAAGATGAATCAGCAGTGAGATGTGACTGAAGCCAAAGGGCAGCTTCAGGGACAGGGAATTATTTGCAGAGCAGACCAGAGCTAGAAAAGCAAAGTTTAGGAGCTCCTCAGGTCAGCCAGTTCTTGATATCCAAACAACTTCCCAGCAGAAAAACACAAAGGAGCTGAAATAAGACATTGCTCTAATTTGGTTTTATTTCAAGTCACCAAATACAAATCTCTGCCCTGAAATCCAGGTGTCTGAAAGCTGGATACACCTGGAATCATCACCTTCCCTGTGACCTAAAATCTACCCTCAAGAGTGACAGGCTGGGAAAGTCCAGCCTGGAGAAGAGAAGGTTGAGTGGAGACCTCATAGGAATGGCAGTGACAGGACAAGAGGGAATGGCTTGAAGAGGGGAAATTTAGATCAGATGTCAAGAAGAAAATTCCTCCCTGTGAGGGTAGGGAGGCCCTGGAATGGATTTCCCAGAGCAGCTGTGGCTGTCTCATCCCTGGCAGTGCCCAAGGCCAGGCTGGACAGGGCTTGGAGCAGCCCAGGGAAGGTGCCCATGGCAGGGGTGGCACTGGATGAGCTTTGAGGTCCTTCCAGCTTAAACCATTCTGAGATTCCCTGATTGTTTCTCATCCTTGGGAAGAGTTTTCCAGGATCTGGACAGTTTTAAAGATTATCAAGATTTAAAGATTATCAGGATCCACAAGGCCAGTTCTCCCACGCAGAACTAAACAGTGAGAAGGTTTTGTCCAGCAACATGAAAAATGGGAAATCTTCCTCACTCATGAGCTCCAGGTCAGATTCCACCTTGGAAAAGTAATTTCCCCTAACTTCCAGTAATGTTTTACACAGGATGATTTACCTGAGTGGTTTGGGATAAGCATCTCTTCTCTGAAGCTCTCAGGGCATATCACAGTGCTGCTGGTGACATCCCACTGCCAGCCCCAAGGATCCCCAGGAGCAGCAGGACATTGTCACCAGGATCCCTCGCTCCAGAAATCTCCTTTGGGAATCTCGAGGGTCAGTGCTGCTCACACTGACTTGGGTGAAGGCATGAAGCCCTTCCAGCAGGAGGACACGACCTGGGACAGATCCTAAATCCAACTACAGAGCTGCTGCGGAGCCACCACAACCACGGGGTCGGGGTGACCTCCCCACGACTCCCACACAGCTCAGCAAGTCTGTTCAGGTAAAAAAGCAGGATTTATACAAAAGGAGGGAAGCAGAGGTGGAAATGGTGGTGGTTGTTCCCCAGCAGGCCCTTCCTGAGCCACTCACCCAGCGCTTTGCAGAGCTCAGGGTGTTTGATCCCGATGGTTTTCAACCTCTGCAGCAGCTCTGCTGAGGTCATCTGCCGCACCAGGTACAGCCCAACCGAGTAGCTCTGGGGAGAGAGAAGGGAGAGGATGAGCAGGCTGCTCTCTGCAGGGCTCTCTGGGCACCTCTGGGCACTGCCTGGCCTCTCACCTTGCCATAGTTGCCCCAAGTGACTGTGATGCGGTTGGTGGCTGCTGACAAGTACATGAGGTGGGTGAGGTTGATGGGCCTGCAGGGCCTCTTGGGTTCCACCCCGGGTTTGTTTGATGGGTAGTAGCCCTAAAAGCAGTGAGGTTAAACACAGAGATTTCATTTTCACTCAAGGTACATCTATTTTTACATATATTCATACACCAATGAATCCAAGTCTCAAGGATGGGGGGAGAAGGAGCTGAACACAGCTGGAGCTCAAAGTAAACAGGATCGAGTTTTTACATGGAACAGTTCATTAACAACATGGCTAATCCATCAGAAAATTAGCTTTAAACTAATCAGTGCACTTCTATACCCTGGCATCCATCAGAAAAGCAGTTTCCTTTCAAATTCTCCACGTTTTCCTCCCAAATCCCCTCAATTTTCCTCCCCAAATCCTTACCGGCACGGAGCAGTAGCTGTGGTTCACCTTCACGGCGATGTTGGGAGGGTACTGATCCTCCTGAGGGGAACTGGTGTCTGTGTAGCAGATTCTGTGGGGAAACAACACATCCCATAATATCCCCACACTCTGCACATCCCCAATCCCAATCCCACTCCAGGCTCCCTCAGCAAAGCCCAGCCAGGTGTGACTCTGCTCGAGGTTCACAAGGAGAGTTTAAAATGCTTCTATGAGGAACAAAGAGTTCATTGGAAATTCCCTCTGGAGCCATGAAATCCCTGCTGGAACTCGCTGGGTTTTGCTGGAACATTCTCCCCTCCCTCCCCTGCTCTGCCCCTGATGTTCAATGAACCCAAGCCAGACCTACCTTAGCACCACCTGAACCGATTTCACACCAGGTTGCAACTCCCTGGTAAATTAAAGAATAGAAAAATTCAAATTAATTATGTTAAAAAAAAAACAAACCAACAAATCCTACCCCAAAAAAATCACCCAAACCAACTGCCAGACTCATGGACTTCAGTTGCTCTTAATTTTTTTAATAGACCTTTAAAAAATTACCTCATAGAACTTTATTTAAATTGTACAATTCCCCCTGCAAATATCAATGATCCTGTAATTATTTTTTTTTTTTTTCCTGATGCACCAACCTACAGCTTTTCTCTGGGTTTTTAAAACTGTTCAGGTGCCTTCTGGTGATTTGTGAGAATTTATAAAAACTGGGTTTTAAGGTCAGGTTTACCTGACAGTGTTCAAGACTCTCTGTGTTTAATTATTCAGCTAAAGCTGTTCAAGGAAACCAAGGGACTGAGTATTAAGGCACCACTGTGAATATTGCAATCTTCAGCAGGGCTATCTATTCCTGACAGGATTCTAACTGGAATCAGGAAAGAAATGCAAGACAGACAAAAGTATTTTACTAGGAGGCAAAATAGACTGAGATATTTTTTTCTCCAGCTCTTTATTTTATCATAAAGAGAAATATTTAAAGATTTTATGTCGAATTTTTGGAGGAATTCTGTATGAAGGGAGCAGGTCAGCCAAGAGGAAACCTCCCTGCCTGCCACCTCTGAGGAGAGTCTTTGTTTGACTCAAAAGTTGCATCTGACAGAGGTCAGAGTAAATCCTAATCCAAGATGTTTCCTTGGGCAGTTCCTACAGCATCCTCCCCAAGCAAGGAAGTTTTCCTTTCAGATGCAAACAGCTCCACACTCTGCCTTTTGAACCTGGGATGCAAAGGGAGGGCTGCAGACACTCACAGCACCAGCTCAGCACAGAATTGAGGTCATTGATGATTTCATCCTGCTTTTCCTGCCCAAATGCACCATTCCAGAGGGAGATTAGAGCAGTGCAAGTGAAACTTCAGGACCTGGATGGGTTTATTTGTAGCTCCCTCTCCCCCCCAAAGCTCTTTGCTTTACATGAGAAGCAGCCTGAGGTGTCCTCAAACAAATCCTGTTCCCTTGCAGAGAACAAAAGCTTCCACAGAGGAATCATGGAATTATGCAGCTGTATTTTCTTGAACACTCAGTGAGAAGTACCTGGAATTTCTGATCAGCTCCACTTGTCTTGGTGTTAATGCAAAAATGCACGGACTTTCCTGAAGCTTCTCATTATTCTGTGGAACTGAGGAGGGAAGAAAAGTGTCCATCAAAGTGATAACAGCAGCTCTGAGCACAAGGTGATTGCTATGCTCTGTTTATCTCCAAGGTTTGTTTTCTCCCACACCCCTCTGCTGGAATTCCACTTTTCACCTGTTTTGCTAATTCTGCTTTGATCAGAGTTTTGCTCATTCATTGCTCAGTGCTCAGCAGAATCAGCACAGCCTTTGGGTTTGATTTTTCTCTTTTTTAAATTATTTTCCTCCCCACAAATAATTCAAGAGCCATCAGTTCACCCACATCAGTGGTGTCACAGTGTGACCACATCCTCAAAAGAAGCCCAAGAGGAGACCTGAGCCTGACACAAAAGCATGAAACCACCAGACTGAGCAGGCAGCTTCTGGAAAAGAAAGAAAACAACCCCAGCAACAAAAGAAGATTAACTCAGATAATAAAAAAAGCAGCACAAAAAGCAGCTGGAAGAGACAAAACACAACTTCCAACCCCCCTGACCTTGAGGGTGGGACAGCAGCTCACCCTCAGAGAGGCTTAACTGGAACCCAGCATTAACTGTGGCCTTTTGCACACTGATAATTTTAAGATCAAGTGCATCTAATAAGGTGAAAATGAAGCTTGAGACGTGGGAAAACTTTTGTTACAACCTTTACTTCCAATTCAAACATGTTTTATTTCCAGTTTTGTGTCTCCAAGCAAAGTTGAGACTCTGAGCTGGTGAAAGTCACGGGAAGAGCACAAGGAGAAAGTGTTAAAACAGCTTTTTAAAAATTATTTAGCAAGAATTGGGTGTTTTGCTTTGCATGGCTTCCATTGCAAGGTTATTCAAAGGCAACAAAATTTGAGAAGTAGGAAAGTGCACAAAAAGAGGAGCTAAAGGAAGGATGAAACCTCAGCAGCTCTCAGAGGAGCTGGTGACAACCTGAGTCACTCCAGGTGCTTCCCTTTGCTCCCTTTTCTGCTTCAAAAATGCAAATGGAGCTTGCAAAAATAAATTTAAAAAGTAATAATGAAGATATCTTTGTGGAACATTTGTTTAATTCCAGTTTCCATCCAAATATCTCCTGACAAAAACACAACCAGCAGAAAATAAAGCATTTTAGGAGGTATTTTTAGAATGTGACGATTGACAAAACCAATAATAAAAAGTCATTTTAATGTTTCTGATTAAGAACCTGCCTATAAACAGAGTCCTGCTGATTGTTCAGCCACACCAAGACAAAGCAAACCTGATTAGGAAAAGTGAGAAGCTGCTGATGGTTTATTTTGCATTTCTATCAGCTCACTCTTCCTTTACAAAAAAAATACAAATTGCTGCTGAAAAAGAAGCCCAAAATCTGGGAAGTGCAACCTCAGGGAACCTGCTCAGGTGTTATTACTGAGGGGAAAACAGGTATTAAATTAAATTCTCTCAGCTTGGGAGTGCTTTGCCCACATCTGGGGTTTGGCCTGGCCCACAATGGACCCAATTTATGTGTTTTTAACCAGAGCAGCTTTAGCTGAAGCAGGAATAAGAGACATCTGAGAATGCCTCAGGGACTCTGCAGCCCAAAGGAGGCAGCGCCCAGCTCACCTTTGAACCCAAGGCAATCATCTCCAAGAGGCAGGAGAAGTCTTTTCATTAAGGAATGTGCTTCCAACTGAAGCCTGGAACACATAAATTAAACCTCTCCTACTCCCAGCCATGGCCACACGGTTAAAATACCCTTTTTGGAGCTCAGGGAAAAGGGGTTTCTAACTGGATCTGGGGTTTTGAATCAGGCACTGGGATATTTTAACTTTGTCAGGAGCCCAGGGCTGGTCTGGACACAGGATGGGAAATCTGAGCAACAAAACATGAAGTGGAGCAGCTTCCACCTGGAAAAACTCTCTGTTTTGTGATAGAATCACAGAATATCCTGAGCTGGAAGGGACCTCAAGGATCAGAGTTCAGCTCCTGGCCCTGCACAGACACCCCAAAGATCCCACCCTGTCCCAGAGCAGTGTCCCAGAGCTCTGGCAGGGTTGGGAATG
>VZRF01003486.1:32922-57005 GCA_013396875.1 Vireo altiloquus | reverse complement strand
CTCCTTACCCCGCTGCAGCCGCCTCTCCTCGCTGGTCGCAGGCGGGTCCGCTCCGCGCTGCCGCCGCTCCGGGCTCGGAGAGGCGCTGCCGCCGCCGCCGCCGCCGCCAATCGCCGCCAGCCCCCTCCCCTTCCGCAGCTCGCCCCGGTCCCCCTGCCGGCTTCAAAATGGCGCCAACTCGTCTCCGGCTGCTCCAATGGAACCGCCGAGGGGAGCGAGCGCGGCCAGCGCGGGGCAGCAGCGCCCCCTGCCGGCCCGCGTGGGCAGCACACGCAGCCCGCGGCCTGGCCCGAGAGGGGCTGAGGGTGGGCCCCGGCCGGCTCTCGCTGCTGCACGCTGTGGGCGACTGAGGCAAGCACTGCCCCAAACAACGAATTATTAGAGGACTGTTGTGGGAAAAAAAAAAAAAGGAATAAAGTCGCTTAACTGCGGAGAAAGAGCAGAAAAAGTAGCATAAGTCACTAACCGATCCCTTTGCTCTTACTTCAGCGAGTGCAAGAGTTGGAGAGGTGCCCTTACAGGAAAACGCAAACAGAAAAGCGATGTGCTTTCTTCTCGCCACTACAGATAAAATGCTGCATTTATTACAGAATCATAGAATAAGCTGAGTTGGAAGGGACCCATGAGGATCATCGAGTCCAGCTCCTGGCCCTGCACAGGACACCCCTAGAGTCACACCGTGTGCCTGAGAGCAGTGTTCAAATGCTTCTCGAACTCTGTCAGGCTGGTGCTGTGAGCACTTCCCTGAGGAGCCTGTTCCAGAGACCGACCACCCTCTGCGAAAAAAATTTTCTCCTGATACATCAGGACAGCATGTAAGTGTTTAGAGGATTATGATTTTAAAAACACAAATCATATTCAACGTATCTGGTGAAATATACCCACGGCTTTGTCTAGTGTGAGAAACACACTTCAGCAGACTGTTAGCCAAGACATTGTAACTAGTGGTTTAAATCTTTCAGAAAGTCTCCTCAAGCTTTCTGAACTTGCTAATACATTGTAACCAGAATGCCTTATCTTCATTCAGTGTTAAACTGCCCCATTGTCTTACACAGACTACACTAGCCCTACCAGAACTATTACATAAAAATCACTTTTTAGGCCCTAAAACTCCCCTTGTTTGCATTGGGTTTCTTCAGTGACTTATATTTGCTCCGCTCCTTCTGAAAAAAAAAAAAAAAAAAAAAAAGTAGAGACAAAAGAGAGGAAGATTTGTCTGACAATTACATACTGGGAAGGATCCTGGACTTAGAGTCAAGATAAAACTTTTTGATGCAGGTTGAACAATTTCCCCTCAATTCCCCTACTGCTGTCTGTCTGGCCTCACCGAGTATAAAGCCTTGGGTCGGGGAACACATCCTTTTCCAGTGGAGCACTTGCACATGTGTGCAGGGACACTTATAAATCAGCAGAAAACCGAAACACTATTTGAACTCTCCTGACACAGCTATTGAAATTGCAAAACCCGGCTGACTGTGAAAGCAACCAGTACACCGAGACACTGCGTACGCAAACATTTTGCTCCGTTTTTCTGATGGAGCAGGTCAGAGCAGCACTACTTCCAGCGCCCGATCAGAACGCCAGGAGCTGCGGACGCGCCTCGGAGCGGGACAGGGCGCTGAATAGCGAGACCTCCCCCAGGCACGCTCCGCCCTTGTTTCCCACCTGCACCGAGACCCTTCATGATTTTGGGAATCGGCATTTTAGAGGTGACTCTTCGCTCGTCCTTTTCCCAGCCCGTCTCGGTTTGGCAGTAGCGCGCGCGGCCCTCCGGAGGGAGCCCGTCCGCCACCGCTGCTCGCTCACCGCCTCGGAAAGTGCCAGGGACCGACGCTCTGCCTACGGGAGAGGGTGACGCGAACCCATTCCCTTTTCCATGCGGTCCCACCAGGAAAGAGCTGCACAGTGCGAGCTGTGCCAGCCCTGGCTGTGTCCCGAGGGCAAGCTCAGCCTTCCTCACGAGAAATGTTGCATCTCACGTGGAACTGGTAAGCAGCCTTGCTAAATTTTAGGGAATTTGCCACCCCCTGGAAGTGCAGGCAAGTTGTGTTACTCACAAAAAATGTATACTTGAGAAAGATTAAAAATATTTGTGCAAAATAAATATTTTGCTTGCAGGACATACAGGGAATGTCAGTGCCGTAGAACTTCAAAGACCAGATCTTTTACACAGAATCATAGAATTATTTAAGGTTGAAGAAGACGTTTAAGATCCCTGAGTCCAACCATTAACCCAGCACGGCCAAGTCCACCACTAAACCATGCCCCCAAGTGCCACAATACATGTCTTCTAAATACCTCTAAGGATAGTGACACCACCACTTCCCTGGACAGCCTCTTCCAATGCTTGACCGCCCTTTCAATGAAAACAATTTTCCTAATATCCTAAAACTCCACAGGCACAACTTGAGGCCATTTCCTCTTGTCCTGACACTTGTTACTTGGAAGAGAGTGATCCCCTCCTTACTACAAGCCCCTTTCAGGTAGTTGTAGAGAGCAGTAAGATGGCCCCAGCCTCCTTTTCCCCAGACTAAACAACCCCAGCTCCCTCAGCTGCTCCTCATAAGACTTGTGCTCCAGACTGGGTGCGCTGAAGACACTTTTCACATCTCAGTGTTTGAGTGACAATGATGAACACAAAGAACACCCTACACAGCAGTATTCTTCTCAGAGCTTTCTGTCTGTAAAAACATTGTGTGAAAACAGAAGACTCCAGTGACAAGGGCCTTTTAGTCCCTACTTTATCAGATTGACAGTCTCTCCCCTGGGATCATTTTAGTTGTCTTTTGCAATTCATTCTTTAAATTTGTTGTGTCCTTGCAGACCAGAACTGTGCATTGTACTCAAGATAGGAGTACACTGAGATTTCCCTCAGAGCAGCCAACTGCCTTCTGTCTTGCTCTCAGTACTATTCCTGATGATGCCTCACATCTCTGTTGCTTAGGGTTTCTTGAGGTTTTTTTTTTTTTGGTTGCTCTTGCAGTTTCAGTAAAAGATTTCAGAGAGCCGACAACAGTAACTTCAAGATTTCATGAATTTAGACTTCCAGGTTTGACAGGCAATTTTCTCCTTTACCTTAACACTGATCTACTTCTCAAAGCCTATCTTTTTACCCATCCACTTTTGTGAGGCCTTCTGGAGTTCTTTACACCAGCATAGCATTTGATTACCTGAAAGAGTTTAACATCATGCAAGTATCATTCCGTGTATCACTTCCTTTTCTGGGTCATTGATGAAAGTCAAAGAAAGTTGCATAAAACAACATAAGTAAGCCCAAAAATTTCTGGGAGAGAGATTTGATGACTTTTCTCCACCCTAGAAGGTAACCAAAAGTTCTCTGCTTCCATCCTTCAACCACATTTCCAACTCAGCATAGGACATTTAATTCAATTCCATGGCAATTTTTTTTGACAGCTTTTAGTAAGAAATCTGCACAAATGCTCTTTGAAAGTACAAGTATGTCCCTGGTTTGTCCTTGTCCATGCACTTCCTGACTCACAAACATGCTGGAAGTCCATGATTGTGTCACTCTCTCCCTTCACAGAGAGAGGCCCTTCACTGGCCATTCCCCAACACATTATCTTTATCCATTGGCCCTGTGATCATACTCTTTTATGGTATTGGCCTTTCAGTGTAAGTAGGAACAACTGTCAAGGTAATATTAGCACCACAAGATTCACTAGACTTTTTTAGTGTCTCTTTCCTCCTTACAGCAACCCTGAGGCATTTGCATGTACGACTTTTTATGTTTTGCCTTCAAAGTCCCTCCATTTTTTTCACTAAGAGATTTGAACCAAGGAAGTATGTGAAGACATACTGCAAAACTGAATAGACAAACATCCTAAATTTAGCAGTGATACCTTTATCTAAATAAGAGCTCTAAGATATATCCCACAGGACTGAGCAGATAGGGAACTCAGGAAGAAAGGAAGAAAGCTGACAGGTGAGAAGGATATACAGACTTTCAAACCACCCCAGCATCCCACTGTGGGATAAAAAAAGGCTGGAAGAAAGCTGGGCTCTTGAATGACTCGATGCAGTAGCCCTCAGAAATCCATTTTTATTTACTACAGTGAAATATTAAAATTGCCCAACAAAACCCTATAATTCCAGGAAGAACAAGGGAAGTAATAGAATGGAGGGAGCAAAATCTTTTTTGCTTCAGTTTGTTTGGAGTTTTTTTCCCCCAAGGAGGAGAAAATCTTTTGACTTAGCTGTATTATAAAACTCTGTCCTGGATAGTAAGCTCAGTCAGGTGCATAGGAGGGTGAAGTAACACATGGAAGAAGGGAGGAACTACACAGCAGAGACCAAGAACACCTGCTTTTGACAGCAGTAAATTGAGAATTTTTTATCAACTGCTCTACCTATACACATTATGTGGCTTAAGAGCACATTTTTGAGTAAATCCCCCCATACAGTCATCAACAGAGTTGGATGAAGGGGCAACACAACCAACAGAGTTTGAATAGAAGCCAGTTGATGGGGGTTCCATATGAATGAGAACTAAAAGTTAGATTTCTGATTACATGAGTTACGCAAAATCACTTAAATTAATTCTAGAGTAGCTTTTATTTCCTTCTATAAATGGCTTGGACAAAATCAAGACAGAAGAGTGAAAATTGAAAAAGTTTAAGAAATTGAGAGTGCATTTTCATCCCTTTTTCATGACACTTACCTAAATTATCTTTCTTAATATAGCATGTTTGTGAAAATGATGCTTTTGTTTCCAGCATAGATAAAAAGACCTTTGACTTCCGTTTGTTTCTCTTTTAATTGTGACTCTAAAACAATTGCATCGCAAGTATTTTACTAGCAAAGCAAATCAGATTAAATATACGTCATTTATATACTGAGTCCTTCACACCAGAAGGGGCTTTTGCCATGTAGAAGGGAGACTTTCTACTTGCAGGTGTAGTGATTTATCTCAGAGAAAGAAAAATCAGTTCATTTATTGGTGTTCCTCTTTAAATAGCCGATGCTATTATGAACATGAGTTATCTTTGCAACTAATTTTAGTATCTCATATGTCTCCTAAGTAATTTGCAAGGAAGCCACATGGAAACAGTGACTTTAGATGACTGGAATTTTTAGACTCTTACTGTCTCTGTGTGTGCTGTTTCCAACACTGTCTCCTTGTAAACAAAAATCAAACAGCTGAATAAGACAGTGATGCTCAGAATCTACTAGCTTTAATATACGTGCAATATAAATTCTGAAGTTTAAAAGTACCACTTTCGTCTTAAAGCTAACGAGTCTGATTCTACCAGAAATACCTATTTGTGCCAGTCTTGTGGCTGTTTTCTAATAAGAAGACAAGAGTCATTAAGTACTACATGGTATCTCACAAAAACAAGCAAACCAAACCAAACCAAAACCAACAAGAATAAAACTAGAGAAGATATGAGGATATGATGTTATTCTTCAGAGCAAGGACTGCAGAAAGCCTTTCACTCCGCCTACTCATCTGCTTTCTTCATTAAATAGTTAATAGCTATAGTGGGACACCAGTGTGATTAAATTACCTACTAAAGTAAGTCAGTCTATTAAAACAAGAAGCATTATGCCCTCACAAAACATCATCACGAGTCAGCTGTAGATGTACCTTTATCTCTGACTTCTTCGTAAAGAGGTCATTGCCTTTTTGGTGACATGTATGGGAAGAGAACAATAAAATGCTTCATGTTACAGTGGCCACAGAAGCAAAAACATCATTTAGATTTTTAATGTCCTAAAACAGAATCTGCCTCTTCACTGCCATCAGGAAGTGATAGTTCGTATTTTGCTACCAACAAGTGCATCCTTAATTTAACAAACCATCTTGCCGTCAGATAGGAGTAGGTTAGAGAGCATTAATACACAAAACTTTACAGCTTCTAATACAAGTTTGTTGTTGGGAGGTTTTTCTTGGTTTTTTATAGGTTTTTTCATTCTAGTATGACTTAACAGCTGCTTTGCTGCTAAATGTCATGGGATCTTCTTGCTGACCATACTTGCACAATGTATTTCTACAGCTTAGCACTAATATAACCTATAGCAGTCAGCATCTAAAACGTCACAGTGGTAAGGTGAAAAAATTTATTCTTCCCTTGGTGCCTTGCAGACAGGTATGAGAGTAGTGAATACAGCAGTATTTTGGGAGTCTGTACCAGCAGTCTTTCTTTCCCTGGTGATTAGCTCAGTTTGTTAGTGAATTAAATTAGTTTCTCCTCTGAGTTATCTATAATTGATTTAAGTGCTTTCCATCCTTAATTGAGATGTAGGGTAGGAGGTGGGAGAGGATAGTGCATAACTTGAATACTCTTAAGCAATGCCATTAGCGTTACAAAATTGGAAAAAATTAAGAACTTTCTACTGTAAGTTGTATTTGTAAAGTGAGCATCTCAGTTGTTCAGCTTCAAGAAATCAAATTAAAGTAAATTCAGGTAACAGCTGAGTGGCTAAAATGAACAAGAATTCGACAAAACAGAGAGGATGTCAATATAGCCATAACTAAGCACGTTGCACTAAACTTTTGTAGAATTTCATCATCTTCTTTCCTCTTGCTTAAACATTAGTATATTAAGAATTAAATACTTGAACATATTGTGCTCTGTAAAATGCTGGGTATTTTTTAGTTGCTCTATCTGATGCTTTCTTTCTTCTACTCACACTCTTTGCTTTTACCATTCCACCGTCTGCCCTCTGTTAAAGCTACTTACCTTAATGTCCCATTGATTTTTAGTCTACTTGAAGGCATTACACTCAATCTCCTTCATTTTTATGTAAATGGTAGATGCTATTTAGAGAGTCCTGCAGACTAAGCAGTGGCTGGACTTTCACCTTGAGTGTCAGCTTCCTAGAAACTCCCCAAGCTCTACTTTGAAAGACATGAATTGTTCAGAATCCTGTTCCCTTGGCTGGCTTTCACAACCCATAAGCTCAGCTTTGTTGTGGGCCACCAGTTGTTATATTTTCTAAAGCTCTCTATCTTAAAAGTGAAATCTCACCATTCTTTTAGTTCTGTTTTGCGGTAGCACTTGAGGCCTAAATCACAGAAGAGGTGCCTTACTGACAAGAAAAAATCTATGTTTATTGCAGATTTTAGAGAAAACATTAAATGAAAGGTTTCAAGAACCTCCAAAATAAACTAACTAGGTGTTACTTTTATTTTTTCCCCACTATTTTTATCTCCAAAAGGATTCATCCAGTACCAGAATGGAATCAAATAACAATATTTAAATTACAAACTAATTATATCATAGTCAAAAGAAATACTAATCTAGTCATGGCTTAAATATCACTTGCTACAATCTGTTGCATATATCAAAAAATATTCCTATCTCACATAACCAGCAGGCTACCTGGAATTATTTTTTTTATTTGCAAATATATATAACTTTACCAAAACTCTAATTCTTAAGTTAATTTCCAAGTTGAAGTTTGAAAAAAAAACCCTCCATATTATCTGTGGAAATTAATAAGTAAAAAACTCTTACTGGGTTTTTACATCTGAAACTTTGATGTGACATTTACATACCAGAATTCCTCTTTGCTGTTTAAAACCTTCAGAAAAACAATTTGGCAAGAAACATTCCTGGTTTGTTGAGTAAACCAGTCCTCTTAAAGTTGACCAGAATTTCTCCCTAGAGATAGTTCAATTTAAATTCAAAGAATTATGCAACAGTATTTCTTAAACCATCTTGAAGCCTCACTTTTTCAAACAACATTTAGTAGTGACAAGACAAACTATGACCCAGGGCCCTTTAGAAAGAGGCATAATTAAATCGAAGTCTGTAACTAGTCCTCTTGAACTCAAATGCACCCTGTATATAATTGTTATTAGAAGAACAGTGTTATGAGAAGAAGAAAGGGCACTCTGCTATGTCAGGTCTGATAACGAGATCACAAGATCTAAATGATTGAGCTGTCATTCCATACTAACCCTTAAATGTAAAAGCCGATCTCAAGTAGTGCCCACTGGATAATTTCCTCCACCTTCAATAAGAGATGGAGTCTCATCATTCTGTCTGTCTTAAATTTGCTTGATCTCTTCTGTTAAAAGGCATAACACAGGAATTTATTGTTTCACTAACAATATTTAATTTTTTGCATTAATATTTTTCATGTTGGCTACCTTCTTTATGCTGAGTTATTTTTAAAAGTTTTATCTAAAATCTTCCTGGAAGCAAATTTAATGGAAACCTTTCCATATACAAAAGGATACAATATACAATATACAATACAGATACTCAGTTCACAAACAAGAAGAAAAGCCACCAGCTGAGAGGAGGGAGGCAGGACAGCAATTAGTCATCACCATGGGCAGGAAAGAGTAGCAGAAGCACTTTCTCTGGCAGTAGTTTCATTTTACTGCAGTTTACCTATAATTTGAAATTGCACTTTAAAGCTTTTTTTTCCTACAGAACCTGAAATTGGGCCCATGCAGAAGAAAGCAGTGTGTTAGTACAACTACTTAATTTGGTACAAGTATCAGAGATCTCTGCATCCCATCTAAAGCATCAGCTATACCAGTGAATCCTAAAGGAATCAGGATGATCCTCCAAAGTGATCAGTTGCCATCTTGCCTTTTTAATTTAGGAAATCAAATGCAAAACTATTCTGAGAAAATGCTCCATTTGCAAGTTCAAACACTCAAGTTACATAACAGTAAAGCTAATTTTTTTTCGAAGAACATAACTCATTCCCCTATGCATATTTATTGATGTGATCTGTAAGGTTCAAATCAACTTAAACTTACAAGACACTTGGAAAATGGAATCAAAATCTGATACATAAGGTGGAAAATTTTCCTTTCACTCTTCTGTTAGATCAGTTAAAGCCAATATTTCATCAACTAATATGCAGGTGATGTAATAAATGTCTAGTAACACAGGAATAGATACTTTTTCATAACTTTTTACCTATGCAATAACATTACCTCAGTCTTAGATTTTTAACTCTGTGAGACACTTCCACCATAATCAAAGATGCATGTTACAGGAAGCGTGATTTGGGTGACACATAGTTGCAGTACATGGTAGCATTCTGAGTAACTTAAACATATGGAAAAATGAAATTATATAATTTGGACTCATCTGAAAACAAAGAAAAAACCATGATCTGTTAATGCTTCTTTGTAAATATTTTTACTGTTACGGTGTTCAACCTCTTGGACACTGCTTTTTCCTACTCTACCAGGTTCTCCTGACAATGTTTCTAATGGAACTTCTTTTATCATCTAGGGCAAGACAAGGAATATCGGGGAATTATCTGTAGGTTTGGCTCAAGCAAGAGACTTGCCTTGTGCTACATAATTCCCATGCAGAAGGTGTAACAGCTGTAACAAGATCATTGGGGAAAGTGAGGTTGAAAAAATGACATTAGGGTACTGCCAGTCATTACATGTGGCTTGTTTAATTAGTTGCAATTAATAGGAGAACTCCCCAAATTAAATACATCTGAGACAATTATTAAATACACAACATGAAGCGCTTGAGAGCTCTGATTTCCAGATATAACCTTTAAAATGTCCACATGCAGCACTTTTACTCTCTCTAAATGGTTAACTTGGCTGTTTTATGACTTAGCTTGTGTAGGGAAGCACAGAATTACTATTTCAGATGGAAAATTGTTTTTTTGTTAGGATTAAATATTAATTTTAGAAAAGAATTGTCCAAGAAGTTGAGAATCTCAGTTGCAAAATATTTTCTAGTATTAAAATTAAGCACTAGCCTCATGATCTTTAGAAAAACTTATTGAAAAAGCTAGAAGAATAAAGCAATACAACCTCTTTTATTTGCAAAATACTTACGTTAGAAATATTCCAACAACTTGCAATTATGTTCTCCTTTCTATATCCTGTGTCACTACATTTTTCTTGGTATCAAAGGTCAGTTCCTCATATTTCCTATTTTCCTCCCTGGAAGAACTCCTTACAACACCAATGACCAGTTCCTTCTGAATTTTTATTTTCTTCAAAACAACTTTAGAATTTGTCTCTCTGACAGTGGATTCCACAAAATGGTACAAAATGCAGGTCCCAAAGCCATAGCCAGGCCATGTCTAAATATAGGACTGCTCCCATCTACCAGAAGAATTCACACAATTTTTTCCACTCTGAAATGGAGTGACACGGTTGTGCCACCTTTATTCCTTAGAAGCTGCCCACAGGTTTCCCAGCTCAGGCTGCAATGTTGGCACTGTCCGCTTAACTAGCCCAGCACCATTAGAAAAAAAATCAATTATTTTTTATGCTATGATTGTGGCATTCACACAATACACATCTCAGTGGCTTTTAAAATGGAAGAGCACTAATCTTAACAAAGCATGGCAAACTGGGAGATTCACTTTAACAGCTCACTTCTGATCTAGTTTAAAATGCTACCAAAGACACATCCATACCTTTCAACAACACAAGGCCGTCACTTGGCACAGGAAACAAGACTATGCTTTTGATATAAATAATATAGGCCAGATAAAAATTCATCGCGACCAGAATTTCGGTAACGCGAGAAACCACGACCGGAAAAAAGACAGCACTGAGCCCGGGTATCAGTGCTGGATGAACAGAGATTCGACCTCTACGGCATCGAATGTTCATCACCCGGCATAACGGAGGCACCGAGTTTTATACAGTCTTTCGCTAGAGTCCGTGTTCCTGGCCATCCTACATATTCATGTTCCGTTTCTTTTCTTTCCTCTGCGTATTCATGAAGTTCCTTTTCTCCAGCTTGGTCGGGACAAAGCGTTTCCTCTGTCCTGATGAAAAGCCCATCACCAGTTTCGGGAAGCCAAACTGTCCTGATGAATAGTTCATCACCGGTTTACGGGAACCCAGGAACTCCTCAACCACAGCGATTTGATGGTATCATCCTTCTCAGTCAGGCCATTATCGCTTGGGCGTTGTGCGAACGCCTCCTGGTACTATCTGCCTCCTTCGCTCGGAGCCGATGTCTTCATTTGTTAATTAGGCTCCTCTCGCCGCAGCCGGGGCTTGGGAAATCTTTCTCCGTCTTGGTTTTACAGTTTAACTTACATTTAATCCAAGCACAGTTTTTATAATACAACATATATACAATACATTGGCACGAATTAATCCCCCATTTATAACACTTTGGTTGCGGGGATAACTGGAAAGAATGCCTGGCCGGTGGATTTAACAAGTTTTCTTTTTATCATTTATAGCAAATAAACTAATTTCAGATTTATAAATACTTTAAAACCTTCATAACCCATTTGGGTGATGTGAAAGAATAAACTTTGCAGGTATTTAGAACGGGTGCATCCCTTACTGGAGCTCTTGGGTGCACAAATTAAATTTAGGGAATTACTGTTACAAGACTGGGGGCTTTTTAAGGAATAATGTGGTTTGCCTCGCATAGCATCACAAGATTTAAAAAAAGAAAAAAGTAGCCACGTCATATTCAAATTTTATTTTTTACTTGCAGGAGGGGAAGTTACAAATCCATGTTAAGTACAACACACGTCTAAGAAACTTGGGCAGCTTTTACACTAGGGACAGCCCTCATCGGAACTTCGTTATTGTTCCCTCACAAAAAACTGAGTGCCACCTCAAAAAGGTTTTTGCTTTTTTTGAAAGCAAACCTCCCACACGCTGAGAAGACAACCCCCGAATGAAGGTAAAGCACCCTAAGCCGCACTGCCCGGCGCTGGCCCTCGGCACTTCCCGCCGGGCAGAGCGCGCGGCGTGCGGGGAAAGCTCCGCCCGCTCCCGCCCCTCACGGCGCCACGCGCGGGGTGAGGGGGCAGCGGGAGGCGGCGCCATTTTGGGAGCGAAGGGTCGCCGGCGCCGCCCCTGCCGCGGCCGGTAGCCGCTGCCTTGAGGTTCGCGTCCTCCCCCACGTGCGGCTGCGGCGGCTGCTGCTCGGCCGGGCCGCGAAGGGAAGCCGCTTCTCTTCCGCCACCACCGCTGCTGCCACCAATCTGTGCCACCACCGGGCGGGGGAGGAGGCGGAGTGGGGATGGCGGTGTCAGCGCGCAGGAGCCGGCGTTTGCTGAGGTTGTGTGACTTGGGCGCCGGGCTGAGGGAGGTGTTGGTGTGTGTGGGAGAGGAGTGGGCTTTGCTCCGTGGGGAAAGGGAGGGAGGGGGCGGCAGACACCCCTCCCCGAGGCATGGGGCCGGCAGCCGCGCCTTCACCTCGGCCGCTGCCAGCCCGCTGTGGGAGCAGCGCCTGCTTCTCCCGGCTNGGGGGGCGCTGGGCTATGCGCCTTGTGACCACCCTACCCAGCAAGGAAAGGCAGCCAGTTTCCGTCTCTGTAGGTTTTGCCATATAGGCCTTATTTTTCCATTTGGGAAAGGCATTGTACAGGTCGAGTTCAAGGCCCTGAGTGAGTTAGTTGATTGAACCTTCTGGATGTTTCGCAGGTCAGTTAAAGTAGTAAATAAGTCTGGCATCCCATGTGCTGGCTCAGGTTCAGTGCTTACAACCAGTTACTTACAGAAATGATAGAGACCCGAGCATGTCCCATTCAAGAGGTGAAAGTGTCAGAAAGTATGCTCAGTTTCCTTGAGCATACTTGCTCTGTCCTCCCCAGGGACACAGGTGGATATGTTTTTACCATAAAAAACATATATACCTGTAGCTTTACTCTCTACAGGATTAGTGAGGGAAAGTCTGTTAGAGGTTAGCAGGAAAGGCTGTTTCTATGCGAGACAGTCACAAAGCAGCATCCTCTGTCATTGGAGATACTGTCATGCAGCAAGTGTTCACGTTTGCTGTTTTAATTACACATCAGGAAATGTGGTCTGCTTAAACACCATTCCAGAAGAAGGTGAGGATATGGAAGCTAGTAAAGTAACTTTTTTTTCCCCAATACTGTTTTTGAGTGGAGGCAGAGTAACATTTTTTATAGGTGAGGATAGATCAAAGATTAATAGTAATGTCATACTTGCTTTGTAGTGTACAAAAATGAAGACCTAAGAAGCTGGAGGTATGCATAAAACACATGTATCTTGGGACGAGGAGAGAACATTGTACCAATTCTGAGGAAGAGAGAGAGTTGCTTGGCCGTGTTTCTTCCCCTTCTGACAGTAGTGCTTTCTTCCAGGTACTAAAGTCAAGTGTGGACAGTAAAATCTCCTTCGATTCGACATTTTGAGATTGAGAATGGCAGGTTTCTCTTCCTTTGTATGGTAGGTAAGAAAGTGCCTTTTCTTGTCAATTTTGCAAGTAGACATGATGGGATAATGGTTGCTTACAAATGTTCCCATAACACTACCTACAGATGCTTTTCAGATAAAGAAAAAAATTATTTTCTCATCTGAGATGAAGAGCATGTGACATTTTGTTAATATTTACTCCTAGAAAGTTGAAATGTTTCAGAAAACAGTAGAATAAACCCTCCCTTAGGGGGAACATGTTCTTTCTTGTTTGAAGCTGCATTTATTTGCAGGTGAAGAGTTTGTTCTTTATTGCATACTGTGTAGACTTCAAAATCCAGGAAGTTCAGACTAATAGATGGATAATGGCATGTCACAGTGGTTAATGCCATCTTGCTTTGTAATAGCTCGTCTCTGAACCTTTCTGGAACTTACTGGTTTAAGTCTTAGAATGCAATCCCCACTATTTGGGACAGGGATTTTTTTTCTTTTCTTTTTTTTTTTTTTTTTGGTGTTTGGGGTTTTTGGTGTGTGTTTAATTTTAGAAAACGCATGAGCAGGTGGTCTTGGTCCCTTAAAAATGTCTTCAGTAGTTCCAAATCCAGAACCATAATAACAGATTGCAGCTTTGATATTAAGTCTTACTTGACTAGTTCTAAATTACAAATGTCACCCAGCATCTGTTTGATTGGTGTTAAATGAGTTAGTTGAGTTTGGTCCATGTCACAGAAAACAATCCTCATGGTTGAAGTATTTGCATTTTTTGTTGGTTGTGTTAGTAGTGATGTCAACCATCAGTTTGTGCATTGGAAATTGACATATGCTTATCTTTGAAAAAGATTTCAAACACTTGGCAGAATAACACAGGTAGTAGAGAACAGTAGTGACAGTAGTAACGTAGGTCAGAGATCGCTGATGTAATTAATTTTTCAAATAGTTGTATTTTAAAAGCGTGATTTGTAAATTTTTTAAGGCATGTCATGTGACTGCTGGAGTGATACAGCACTAATGTAGTTCTTTACTAACAATAAGCAATAAATAATGTAGAGGTCTTGTGTAAACCATACTTGTGGTAGGTGATATCTGGTTTTCTTCAGGGTGAGTACATTCTAGTTGTGACCATGGAGGGTGTGATGTCATCGGCCTGAATAACTTCAGCTGTTTTTATACTTTACTTTAAAAATGTGCGTGCTGATAATGTATTCATTTTTCTTTCTAAGATGCTTCATGCTGAAAATACAGTAAGGCTCTTGGAGTGTCAGGACAAAATCAGAATTGAACCATCTTCTAAAAAAATGAAGTCAACAGAAGGGGCTTGTGAGAAACTCCATGATGACGATAACAGAGGTACTCAGGAGAAAGTGGATGTCCAGAAAAAATCAAGTGCTTGCATACCTATGTGTGCCTTAGATGAACAAGGGCAGCATGAAATGCAAAACCAAGAGAAAATACCTACTGGTGTCTTGGGATCCTTGGGTGAAGTTCTCCCTGAAAATAATCCAGTGCTTAGTCAGCCAGTTGATTTAGAAACTCTGCAGAATGTAAATCCTCCATTTACATCAATAAATGACTCAAAAGTTGAAGAGAAGGACCCTTTTATTACAAATAATGCTGGTGAAGATAATACTGAAAAAAGCAGTACATCATTCTCAGTAAAGAGAAATGAGTCAGACGAAGACTTTTTTACAAGCAAAGATTTCATAGGACCTATTTACAAGCCTGCTGAAAGTAACAAACAGGACAAATCTGGCAATTGCAGTGAATGTAAGAACAATGGAGGAGATGAGAATGAATTACATGAAAACAGATCTAAAAGAAAGGAGACAAAGAAGATACAGACTATTTCTTCTGCTGTACCAAAAATAGATGATGAACTGGACCAGTTCTATAAAGAAATTCACCAGCTGGAAAATGAAAATTTAGATGCTAATCTTCAGGAAAACGAAACTGAAATTTCTCAGGAACAACAGTCTTCGTTCAACTGTAGTCAAAGCTCAGAAGAGAATTATCAACCTGTGTTGTTGGGAAGTCCACAGCCATTTTATGAGAATGGACAGTGTTTTTGGGGGGAGCAGAACAGTCAGAAAACAAGCAATGAGCAGCAATCAGTTGTGGAAACAGGTGGCCAGAAAACTGAAAATACCTTTAATGGCCAAGTAGATGCTTGGAACTGCTCAGTGCCTGAATTCAGACCTGCTTGGCAGACTAGAGCATCTTTTGGAAAACCTCAGGGACCTCTTCCTCCTAGATTTAACCATCAATCCCATTTTCAGATATTTAATCCCCCACCACAAATCCAAAATGCTCTCTCTTCTCAGAATGGGGAGCTTTCTTATGAAAATTATCATAGTTATCATGGGAATACTGATATCAACAGTCATGGTCCATTGCTTGATCAGAACACCAACTATTCTGGTCATATGGACATCCATACTACTCAGATATTCAGGAATGGAAATAATGATCAGAATGGACTCCAAAGTAATGGTTTCTGTGAAACCAGAGAAGAGTGTTGGAAGGATCCAAAAGCTGACAGTACAGAAGGAATGCACAGCTTTTCTTCATTGCAGTTATCTGAAGAAAGATTCAGTTGTTCACAGAAATTGCTTCTAATCTTAAGAGGCCTACCGGGTTCAGGGAAATCAACACTTTCACGGTAAGTAAAGACTTAAAGCTTGAGAAGTTTATTCAAATAAAATTTTTAAAGAATTTAAATACACCGATAAGCACTTAAGAAACTTTTTAATTCGTAAATTAGGCTATTAAAATGCAATAGTTTAGTATTTTCTTTCACTTGTACTTAGTGAGTGCAAGTGACAGTAATTAGTAAAAAGATTTACTTGGGGGTTTTGTCTCCTTCAGAATTTTGATGAACAGGAGCTCCTCTGTGTTAAATTTAAAATGTTGAGCATCCATTAAATTGCATAATCTCTTATTCTGAAGTTTTTCAAGTGTGCTAGTATTTGATCGTCTGCTACTTTTTAAAAAAATTCTTAAATTCCCTCATTTAAAAAAATCCCATCAAATCTAACAACATCAGTTTGACTGAACCATAAGTACACTTTCATGCCTGTGCAAAAATTTTCAAAGACCATCAGAAGAGCACTGCTACTCTGAAAATCCTTGTTTTCAGTGCATGTTGACAAAACTGAGCATTATCTAATTTCTTTTTTTTATAGTATGGTCTGTCAACTGCTCTTCTTTACTTGTGAAAAGCACACAAGAAAAGTATTATTTCTTCTTCAAAATAGGCTTGCTGAAGTCTTGACAGGGTTAAAAGTAGGCACCATCTCCAACTTGGATTTTCACTTGGTGTTTTTGGCCTAGTTCAAAAAGCACAAAAAGTTGACAGAGCACTGACACTACCTGTATTAAGTGAAAAGAAGTTTTCTCTTGAGTATATAAAAAAAGAAGTTACTGAATCAGTCCTTAACTGGTTGAGTTTCATCCAGAAACTACACAGATGGGATGTGTTCTGTAGTTATCATCTGTTGGATGCAAGGAGTTTGTGAAATAGATACAAATATGTATGTGAAATAGTTCTTATTTGTTTTTAATATAAAGGACTAACTTTTCATTCGTGGAGTTTTTCCTGATACTTAGGAGACAGTGATCTCCATATCATAGCTAAAAATTTCTAATAGATATTTTTCTTACATGTTTGAGTAATTTTCGCTACAGTATTTTTTAGTTACTGATTGCTGTATTTTGCAAACCTGCATTTTTGAAGCTGCATGTCCCCATGTGGTATTACTGCAATAATTCCTTTAATATGTGAAAGCAACTTAAAAAATTTGAAAAATAAGCCTGTGGAGAAATGCTGCCTCATTCAGTTCAGGGATTGGATAATACTTAATGTGAAGATACCAAATATACTTGTTTTCCATGTTTGATGTGCTAAATTGTGTCTGAATCTTTGTCCAAATATATGACTCATATTATCTGAAAAAGTCTAAATACCTTCAGGTTTTTAAGAACACACATTCATGCTTTTTTTTCTTTCTCATTAGTGAGATCAGTTACTAATCTTATTTAGCAGAAGGGAAAGTGAGATCAAGGTTAAGAATAGTTACCAAAAGTGAGTGAAGAATTTGAGCTGCATGGTACTTGTTTGTCAGTGTATTCCATTACATGCGTTTTGTTAGGTTCAATGCTTGGTTGCAATTGTTAACTCCCATGAAATAATTTCAGGGTCTTGGATACCTTGGGGAAAAAACATCCCAGAATTAATGGGTGCCTATGGGGAAAACAGATATATTATTAGTTAAGTCTTAATAAACATGTTTTGAACTTGTTCTTCTAAGTAAAATCATGGAATTCTGCAGTGTAGACTAGACAGCAATGATGTTACATCTGATTTCATATTAGTACCCACAGGTACCTTTGCAGGTGTGGCATCTTTGACACCTGCAGACAAACCTCTACCATTTGTTCCAGTAAAATAACTGTGAAGTAAAAGCAGGGAACTGACATCATCTGTGTGGATCGGCACTAGAAGGGAATGAAGTGTATCTTGCAAGTGGATTTCCCAAGTAGGAAATGACAACAGAGCCAGTAGTGAGACCTTGGAATCTCAAATTTCTATTTGTATTTTGCACTGAGTAAGGGTTTGTAAGCACAGACACTTTTCTTCCTACTCACAAACTTGACTTGTGTCTGTCTTGAATCTTTCACTGAAGTTTGTGTTTTGTTTTGACTCTTCCATACCAACTAAGAAGTTTGAATTATGGGCACATTTTTTGGAAGAGACTAGTGAATGTGAACTAGTCCATTGTTCTGCTTGGAGGAGGTTAGTCACCATCACTGGGTCAGGTCAGATACATCTTTGTCAGGCCTGATCTTAAAAATCCCAGAGATTCTGTGGTCTTGCCAAACTTTTCTACTGCAGTACAACCCAGCTAAGTAAGGAAGTTCTTCCTAATCTCCAAATGGAAGTTCCCAAGCCATAATTTCCATGTCCTGTGTAATAATGTGTGCTGTTACATGGTGGACTCTGGCTTATCTTCTTTGGTAAGGGATAGGCTTATTCACTGTAATAGGCTGACATTAGATTGGTTACTGTCTCCACTGCCAGACTGAAAAAGCCCATCTGCTATTAACCTATCCTTGGAGGCTATATGCCCATAGCCATCTTTGTAGCCATCTGTGCAGCCCTTCCATATTTTTCAGCATGTCTTCTGAACTGGTAAGTCCCACACCGGACACAGTATTTCAGAACTGACCACTCATGAGCCAGGCAGAACGTGGGTGATACCTTCTCAGATGATCTACTGGCCACACTTCCTCTACTAAAGCCCAGGTTGTGGTTTTCCCCACCTTTGATGAGAGTACACCATTCACTCATCTCATTTGAGTCCACTGTAATCCTTAGACTCTTTTCAACAGAGCTGCTCAACCACTCACTTTTCCACCTGTGCTGAGGTTCCATCAGTTGCAGAACTTAGGCTTTCCTTGTTGAGCTTCGTGGTGTTTTGCTTAGCCTGGTTCTCAGGTTTCTCAGTGGCCTTCTGGATAGAAACCTCACTGTTCAGCGCAGTGTTGAGCCATCACTGCTGATTTAATGTCACCTGTAAGTTCTCTGCCTTGTCATTCAGGTTAATGATGAAGATACTGAAAAAAAAATTGGCCCTGCCAAATCCTTTGCTGTTCTCTGCTTGTTACTGGCTCGGAGATGATGTTGGAGGCTTTGATGATGCAGTCATCACTCAGTCCTCACTGACAAAGGCACTTGTTTCATCGAGAGTGCATTCTGGTCAGTAAAGAATGAGTTGTCTATTGCAAAACCCACGTTGACTCTTCCTGGTTACCTTAATTTCTTCAACATGTTTGGAAGTAGATTCCAAGGGGTTGCACTCCGTTGTTTACAGAACAGGGCTTAGGTGAGGTTGAGCAGCCAGTAGTTCTTTGGGTCTTTGTCTTTACTGGCCTTAAATATGAGCATAACATCAGCCATTTCTGAGTCATTGGGGAGCTCCCCTCACGTCATGGGTTTATTTCCTGTATCCACCTGACTTAGAAAATCCTAGCCCGTGAGGCTCATACAAAATCCTGTTTCTAAACCATCCATTTCCAGTTTTGTTTTCCTGTTCGTATCATAGCTTTTGATCTGTACTTACTGCCTCCATATCTGCTTCCAAATTTCAAGCTGATATCTTCAGTTCTTTATGCATCCTGTTTCTTCCCAGATTCATTTTCTCCCTGGTTCTGTCAGTGGTATTATCTCACTCCCAACTTCATTATAACTTCCCTCTGCTTCACTTTTTGCCATGGTCCTATTTCCTAACTCTATTGCCAGTACCAAGTTGCTTGTTCCAGTGTTTATAGTGATGCTTCCCATGTCCTCATATTTCAACCCAGTTTTGTTCCTTCTGTTGCCATTCTTGTGTTGGGAAAAATGTGTTCTTATAATGCAGTATTGGTCTTGAATCAGCTTCCTGCCACTTCCACATTGCTCTGTTCAGGACTGGGTTTACAGCAGCGAGAATCTTTGCATTTTCTGCTCTACTTTATACAAAAATGAGTTATTTTCACTACTATTTTCTGTGTATGTGACATTTTAAAGTTATATACCTTGGGCAGATTTACAAAAAGTTTTTGCAGGGCGAACACATGTACTTTGTCAGATTTCTCTTCCTCAGTCCAAAGCTTCTCAGAGAAAAGGTTGGAATAACAAAATATTATACAAATGCTTATTTTTTCCTTGGTTTTGGAAAAGATTGACCATTTAGTTAAAAATATTTGAAAACAGTTTGGCCAAACAGATATCCAGCAGTGATAGCTTTAGCCCAAGTAACCAAAGTCTGTTACAATTAGATGACAATGTGATCTTACAATCATGGGAAAAGTTACAGGAAAAGAGACTTTTATTTTTAGAATATTTTGCTACCAAAATTGGCAGCAATAGCAATTTGCTTTTTCTCTTTTAAAGGAGATAAATAAATAAATAAATACCTAAGCATTAATTTGAATAAAAGGGAGCTTAGTGAAATTAAAAGACCAAATACTGGTGTCGTTTAAGAAGTCCATTTTTAATTAAATCCAGTAGTATATAAAGATGGTTGTATTTCTCCGGGGCTGTTCTTCCTCAGAGCAAAATGTTCTGAAGAGAATAGTTAAAGAGTTGATGTCTACTGCTGAATGTAGAAGCAGTGGTGTGCTGTTGTTTCTAATTAGGTATTTATTTAAACAGTGTTACAAGGAGTGCCTTTACAGGAGCATTTACACAGCTCAGTAGTGCTGCGTATTTTGAAACTGTATTTAGTTTTTGCCTTTTTTTTCCTCATCCACTATATGCTATCTATTTTAAATAGGTGAATTATTAGATTCTGAGGTATCTTCTTTATTATAAAATAATTTGTCAAACTAGGCTGAGCAGGATACAGGTCTGGGGACCATTTTAGTTTTGAAGAAAAAGGGTTTGTTTGTGCATGCATGCACGTATGCATTGGAAAAAATGTGTATTGGTTTGCTGAGTAGTTAATATTTTGGTTTCAACATGAGATTTTTGTATGTCAGGATAATAGCTTCTATTAGATCAGATAGCATGTCTGGAAAAAGTAGGTGGGCTACTTTAATTTCAGTGTCCTACTTTAATTTTAATGTACTATGTACAAAGATGGGTGTTTGCTTGGAGGGAATGTTTAGAGTGAAAAAGATGGATTACAGCAGTTGGATAATATGCTACTCATTTCAAGCATGTGTGCATATTGATGCGGAATAATCTGTAATTTGACTCTCATTAGAAATACATTTATCTTTTTTCTTTCTTCATCTCTCAGAAGTGGAGTATTATCTCTGTGGGTTTAGATAGTAATGATGTTTTCTTTTTATAGATAAGCTTTTTAATCTTTCTGTTTTCTAGTTCGTGAGCCTGGGATAAATTTTACTTCCAAACACATGTTAGAGATGTATGAATTATTCCATATGATGTCAACAAATAGGTTTCTGCTTTGAATCTTAAAAGTTTAAATACTGTGAATTCTGAAAGAGGTAATTGTCAGGTTTTTAAAATGTTATGATTTAATTTCACAATTTAGAAAGAGGTTCCAATCACTACTGTAATATTTGAAGTTTCAGTTCATAAACTCAGGACTTTGTGATACCTTGTGTGTTGTGTATGGGGTGAGGACTCTGTTACTCTGGCCTCTTTAGTAACAGCTTTGCCTTCTCAAATTCTATGGGTTTAGGATTATTGCAAATACAGTTTACTATATTAAATCTGTTACTTCAGTTATATTGATTCATTAATAATTGTTGTGTATTCTGAACTTCAAGAAATACTAACAAAATATTTCAAGAATACACTTTGTTGATGGGTTTGCAAGGTTTCTGAGCCCTTGTCACTATGTTTCTTTATTGCTACTAACATTGTTTGGAAGATACAACAAAAGAAGTTACTCTCCAGAATATGAGCAAACAGTCAGTTCTTAGGAATAAAAATTAAATTGAATGTTCTATTAGTGTTGATGTGTCAACACTATATATTCCTATAGAAACTTGATAGTTAGGACCCTAGGAACTACAGGAGTGTGTCCATCTACTCAGTCAATAGAAGAATCCCAGATATTATTTGCTGTAGTTTTTTATTAAGGCAGATGGTTCTTTAAGATATGTGTATGTACATTCAGCACTCAAGGAGCGAGTGTGGAAGATGGATCCAGTTTTTCTAGCATTATTAATTAGCAAGTGTAGCATACTGTAAACAAGAGAATTGGGGCATGTACAAAATCACAGCAAGTAACAATATAAATTTGTTAAATATTTAAGAGAGGAAGAAGGAAAAAAAAATTGCTACTGTGTGTGGTGTATGATTTTCTGGTGCCATTTGATCTCCTTAGAACAAAAATAGGTGGTGAATCCTTCTGCACTCTTCTAAACTAGAGTAATATACATCCTGTTGAAGGACCTAGGCTCTAACAAAGCCAATTATTTGTCAGTGTTCAAATTAAGTGGCTGCACTTTCAGTGTATCATGCTCTGCTTTCTCAGATAGCATTGCTATTTGTCCTGGAACAACCTTAAAGCTCTGGAAAAGGAAGAGCAAGGGGAGAGTAACAGTTTATATGCAGCTTTTGATTGTGTTACTTGACATTGCACCATTAGTAGTTTCTTCTGGTCTTTAGTAACCTGAATTTTGTTGAACATATGTCTGTGTCTTAGAAGCAAAAATAACCAACAACATAGTTGTGGGATGATAAACCTGAAGGAATATAAACTAACTTGTAATACAGTGTCACAGTCATTAAACTATGATCCATAACAAATGTGTTGTTGGTGACAGGTGGCAAAACCAGCAAATTCCTTGTGTAGGTATTACACTGCAGTAGCTCTTTGTGCAGATATATATAGGAAAGCTTGGTAACTTAGACCTAGCATATCTTTGTTCCCCTAAGTTATTTGGGATCTGGCCAATTCTTTTTTATCCTGCCACCTCAGCAGTAGTGCAGTCCCACATACTGCTAGTGCAGTTTGGCTTTTGTAGCCTGTAGGTATGTTGCCTGTTTCTGTGCTGGAATAATTGCCTAAATTTCCATAGATCAGTGATATCTGAGTGTTGCAGTGGGTGCTAAATGCTCTGTGGCACTAACTGGCTGTTTTCTGTTTTCCAATTTAAATGTGCTATAGAATTAAAAATAGACAAGGAGGCCTAAAGTCCAGTCTGCACCTATTCTGTAGGCTGGACTTTAAACAGAATTGTACTGTGGTCTCAGTTACATAAGGTTCTCCTTTAAACACCAATTTTCAAGGACTTTCTGAAATTAGGTTTACAGTTGGCAGAATGGGGAGTTCACATGATCAGATTGCTTTCTAGACATTTCCAAGTGAGGATTGAGGTGGAAAATGTTAGCAAATACATTCAATTATCATGAGATACTTGGAACTTACTCTAATGTAGCTGTAAAATTGGATGGATACAAACATCTCTTGGGAGTGGAGAAAAAACAACAAATACAGAAATAGTAGAGAGAGGAAAAATATAATGCTTTAAATGGATTAGAATTATTGGTAACATATATGGGTGTGCATTTTATAAATCTCTTTGAAGTTTTCAAGAAATTCAGAACTAGGTCACAGTTCAATTTATTTTAACTATATTTTTTAAGTGTGTTTATCTATCTGAAATTTAAGAGTTAATGTATTTCTGTGTTTTCCTTTACCAGGGTTCTGCTTGGTCAGAGTTGTGATGGCATTGTACTCAGCACCGATGATTATTTTCGTCAGCAGTATGGATACACTTACAACGCTGCTCAGCTTGGTGATGCCCACGAGTGGAACCGGAAGAGAGGTTGGAATTAATAAAAAGAATCCTGTTATGCTGTGTTACATAGAGGAAATAGAAGTGTAGGATAACAAGCATGAGCATTAAGACTCTATATGAAAAAGAGTATATATATTTTAGCAAAGCCTATATAGAAGTATTTAAAGTATTTTTTATACTTTAATACATGTATCTTTATACATTAAATTTTGAGCTTCTGCAAGATTCAGAGTTAGAAATAGATAACCTTATTTCTTTGGGCATCAGGTTCTTGTTTCTACTTGTATTCATTCCCACCTCTACCTTTTATTCTTTCTCTTGGAGTGTTTCAGTCAGAGTAGATTAGTGAAAGAAAATCTGGAGCAGTTTATTTTTATTTTGTTTGAGTTGCATGTGATGTATTAACTTGCACAATTTTTCATTGCAGCAAAGCAAGCAATGGAGCAGGGAAAATCTCCAGTTATAATAGACAACACTAATACCCAAGCCTGGGAAATGAAGCCATATGTGGAAGTGGTAGGTTTGTTGCATGATTGTCATCTGTAACAATTTTTCAAACTTACCCTCACATGTGATAAATTGATGTTTTGTCCAGAAACACGTTTTTTTTGCTGAAGTTTTTAGAGAGAGAGCTTATTGATAATGATGAATAATTGGTACGGCAATGTTGGAGTCTAGGAAAAGCCTGGGAACTTTTCCTGCTCCTCTGGGTGTTTGTTTTACC
>VZRF01003486.1:1461-32606 GCA_013396875.1 Vireo altiloquus | reverse complement strand
AACACAGCTGGGCCAGAAGTCAAGGTCCAAAGAACACCCCTGGCACAGCAATGGTTTAGATCAGTTTGAGGATTGACTTGATTTAATTTGCTTAGCCTGGAACGAAAGCTAAGACAGGTTGTGTGTAAGTGGAATTCAGCATACTACCACAGCAGAGTATGCTGCATCTGTTTATTATACTTGTCTTTTATTTTTTTCTTACATTTTGTATGATCATGATGCTCATCACACATATTTCTTTGCTTGCTGCAGGCTCTAGAAAAAGGATACAGAGTGGAATTCCGTGAACCAGATACTTGGTGGAAGTTTGATCCTGAAGAATTAGAAAGGTAAGGTTTCTCTTACAGAAATTATGGTATTTTATGTATAGAGATGGATAGGCAGATAAATATGTATACAGAGATATATATGCACTAAGTTATATTTTATTCAAAATACTTTCTCAAGTACTTTACTAGTAATATGAAATGTATTTTATTTAAATAGGCATTTTGAGGTATACCTTTACTTGGGGGTTTTATGGATAAACAAGCAGACAAATAAATACTAGCTCCATCTTGTTGGTCCAAAAAGTCAATATTAAAATTTTTTTGGACATGTGTAGATTTGACTTAAAATACTTTACAACATGGGTCATTGAACTTCTGGGTTCTGAGAGTGCTTGGGAGGCTGCTTTTCCTTCCTCGTTAATTTCCTTTTTGTCTCAGATGTATCTACTTTAGGAATCTTATGAGATATCAAACCAACTCAGGGATATTTCTTTGTTTGAAATGTAGTGTAATATTTTCACAGTTGATGACAGAGTTCTCTCACTGATTGTTCTTTTATATGCATCCAATTGGCTTTGTCTCTAATTGTTTCAGCTTTGTAAAGTAGCCTCTGCAGTGCAGGAAGTACCTGTGTATAATGCTTACATTACTGACTTGGGCTTCATTGTGTTTATAAAAATTAGGAAGTTTTCACCTTTTGCTCCTAAGCTACCATTCACTTGTTTCTAGAGATGGAGTTCTCTCTCTGTAGAATGATAGTAAGTTTTTGTAGTTTGGGGTGCAGCACAGCCAAGTTAGGAATCTTAGTAATCAGGCACTTCTAAGATATTCAACTTGAGATTTCCATTACATGAGACAGACTCATTTTCCAGGAAAATTCATGTTTCCACATGATCTTAACACGCAACAGGATAAACTGATGTTAAGTGTTGATACTGTTGAATTTTATTGTTTGAATATTAATTGCAGGAGTAAAGTTTATGTCTTTCCTAGAGGAAAATCCTTGCACTGTGAAGGGCTGTTACCAGTTTTTAGAAGGTTCCTAGAAATATTTTAGCAGTTCTGATTGCTTTAAATAGTTGAATAGAGGCCCATTGCCTGGAAACTTTATTTTTTGGGAGTTTAAGAAAGGCAGTGATGTAAGTTTTCATTTTGTTCTTTAGTTACTTCAGGAGAAGGTTCTTCAGTTTTGTTTCATCAGCAAACTTGTTGAGGGTGCAGTTGTGGAGGGTAGTATGGAAGCATTTAATAGCGTCAGAACTTTGCTTTTCTCAGTAGATTCTGTGTTCCTCCAAGCAAAACAGTCTTACTCCTCCTATGGTCTCTCTGTGTTAGTTCAGATAGATGGCTTTATGCTCTCTCAGCATAGCCAAGCTGCCAAAGAATGAGTGAAGACATGCCTGAAGAGGAGATCACAGTGTTAAATGACAATATACAGCAAATTGATTTCCCTTTTAAAATCAGTTTCTATGCTTGATGCAATTTTGCTGTTAGTGATTTTATTATCCTGCCTTATTCTGCAAGGAAAAATACTTCCTCTTCTATGAAGTGATTATGCACAAGTCCATTCAATTTTGGATGAGTGTGCACTTTGTGTCCAGAGCACTTTAGCTGTAATCTTTTTCTAGGAGTATTAAGATAGGGAAAATATTGAATAACTTTCTGCTTCTACTATTTGATGTTAAGACTTAGACTTACTCTTCTCATTTTTTGTCTGTCCTGAGTGTCAAGTGCTTTTTAAAATCCACGTATTTCTAGGGGGTTGATTTTTTTGCTACCATTAACCTTGTCCATATTTGTATATAAAATCAAAACTGTTAAGAGTCACTAAGTGATTAGTTCAACATGCAGCTGCTCCTGGCCCACTTTAGCACAGTGTAAAAATTAGCAGCATCTAAACCATGAGCCACGTGTGATGATCGCTCCACCTATTGGTGGTGTCTCAGGGAGAAGTGTCTGAGAGAAATGCACTGCTTAAGCATGTTCTTCACAGAAAGAAATCTGATAAAATACACCTTAAGGAGCCAGTGTAATTTTGAATAGTTCTGAGATCTGAATTCTGCTTCCATTCTGAACATGAAATTAGTGTGCTACCTGCAGCACACTTTGAACCCTTGTCAACTTGATACTTTCTTCTTCATTGTAACAAAGCCCTGACAGGGCTGGGTGGTGAGGAAATCAGTCTTATTTTAAAATATTTTTGTGTGGAGTATCCTCTTTCCAGTAAAGCCTGTTTGTTGCCAGTATTGATTTCTCCTCTATAGAACTGAGCAAGTTGGTAAGGCCCATACGTCTTCTGTCCCTGGCAGAAACCACAAAAATCCCTGTTGGTTTGTTGTGGAAATAATTCAGCTTGGACAAGGTTTCTTGGCAATAAGAATGTATTGGTTTATAATAAAGGCTTGTTTATGCTACCAAAACGTTTTGTTTCTGTTTTATGTCTCTTCTTTTAAATGCAATTCTGTTACAGATCTGGCAATTCTCTGACATTGTTTGTGCATGAGGCTTGTGGTTTTCTTTTGGCAGACCCTGAAATTCTCTGCTGACATGGATTTTAAGGTCTTATCATATAGATACCAAGGAGATACATACATTCTAATGTAATGTGTAAAACCTTAGGTTCTTAATAGACCAAGTTCTCCTTAAAGTCGCTGATCACTGAGAACTGCAAGAACAGGACAGCACTTTTGATACCTCTTCCCATGCATGTGTTTCGGTCCATTTCTACATTTGCAGCAAGTGTCAGTTACGACTAGTAGATGAAAGTGTTGTGAGAATGTTGTTCTGGTTCAGAAGTAAAATTACTTCTTATTCTGTAGAGATGTTTCTTGAGTAGAAAATACTTTGTCATTAAGTCTTGAAACTATAGTTACTTTTTTTTAATGCTAGTTTGAACAGTGCTTTCATAAGGAGTTGTCAATGTTATTATTCATCTCTCTACTCATTAGCTAGTATACCATGTAAAATCTGATGAATCAAGAGAAAAATCCTTCTAGGGTGATTCAGGTGCATAGTTACAGTCAATAACATCACATTTGTATGAAGAAGAATAACTGTATTGTTTACTATTATTCAATATATGCAGCTGTGAGTTGTTAAAATCAACCTTAGCACGAGTTGAATACCTAGAGAATGAGGATGCAGTGTAATAAAGGCAAGAAGAAAAAAATTGAGAATTTAGAGGGTCTTTTCTTAAAGACTGTAACATGCAATTATGTATATACAAATATACTTACATATAACTATATGTAACTATCAACATACCAGACAATTTATTTACATTTTTGTTTTTATAGGAGGAATAAACATGGGGTCACTCGTGAGAAGATTGCTCAGATGTTGGAACGATACGAATATCAAATATCCATCCCTATTGTCATGAATTCAGTGGTACCTCCCCACAAAAACACTCAAAGACCACCTCTGCAGAGAAGACATAGGTGGGGAGACAATACAGACTCATGGCGTTCTTTCAATATTTCCAGTGGCCAGTAACACAGTTGCAGTCAGTTAATAAGAATCTGTTATTTGCCCCTTCAAAACACATCATCACCTCCAATAAAGTAGTGATCTGTGTTTTAAATAGGCCTATTTCAAGACCCATTTTCTTCTGGAGGTTGTTCTTTTTAATGGACTTGCATGTAAATAAAATTGTACATTTAATGTTTTTTAAAACTACACTTATTAAAGTTGTAAGACCTTGGATTTTAGTAAAATATTTAATATAGTATGGCATATAGCAGAGTCTTTCTTCATAAATCTAAGACAATGACGTTGTCATATATTAGGTAACTGTTGAGCAGTTTTTTTTAAAGATTGGGTCATTTTAAGGATCTTTAAAGAAAGAATTAAAGCACCAGAAAAAGTGTTTATTAACATAATCATCAAATTTAATGATTGTTATTTAGTCTTCTTACCTTTTTGGAGATTTTTTGAAAGCAGTTACATCCTGGATTGTCCTTTAGTTCTATTTGGTATGTATTGCCAAGTGGCAAAATTTTGGCATGTATTTTCTATTTCAGTCAGAAATAGAGGTTTGATTTTTTTTGTTGTTGTTTTGTTGGTTTTTTCCTTTCTTTTTTGGTCTCAGTGGCAGCTGAAGCAACATTTTGATCAGAGGTTTGATTTTTTTTTTGTTGTTGTTTTGTTGGTTTTTTCCTTTCTTTTTTGGTCTCAGTGGCAGCTGAAGCAACATTCTGCCAGTGCAGTATTCACCAGCTTTGAACTGTGCAACCTGAATCACTTTTTTATTTATTCTCATTGGTAGTCTATAAACTATGATGATGGTGGCACACCACCAACTTGTTTTGTGCTGACTGAAAAAAAAAAATCTAAATTTTATCCCTAAACTCCCAAAATTTCACAACTGTGTCTTTCTAAGTTTCTTTCATTTGTGATAAAAATGAAGTTTTTAAAGAATTAGGCTGTCAGTTCCCAGTCCACAGTGCGGATGCATCAATTCAATATAAATAGTGCATATAATTCTGTAAAACCATCTTGCATTCCTAGTTTTGGCATAGCCAATGTAATTTGTTGATCACATAACAAAGAATGAGCCAGCATGGAGACTGACTAACTTTTACTGCTTTTTTTCTCTTAAAAAACCAATGAATTTGTAAGTGTTCACTTTGCATTTTTTCTAACAGCTTACTGTATTAATAAAATATATTTGTGTTCAGTATTGTTGGAGTAGTTCAATGCAGCAGTTTTTATTATTTTCAAGCTCATAGGATTTTATAGAGATGAGCATTATTACTAACCTGCTAGCTGAAATGACCTAACTACACTTGACTTCCTTGTACACTGAATGATCAAATGTAGAATAGGAAGTTTTGTCAAGAACATGAGTGTGTAACTAAAAGAATTTGGATGGTTATCTATTACTCATTTGGTGTCATAGTGTCAGAATTTTGAAAATTTCAAAGCTACCATAATTTTCTTTAATTGTAGACAAATTTTGAATAAGCCCTAAAAATTACTTTGTCTGAATATCATGAAAGCCGAAAATCCAGGTATATAACAAAGTATCTTTCTGTGGTTTTCTACACCTATTGTGCAAATTTAAAATTATGTTTTAATTATTTGAAAAATAATTTAAAATATTTCAGTAGTGCATGCATTGTTAATATATTGAATTAGGTGTATGTGTAGAAAAGAGGCTCCCCAACTATATTATTCATTGTCTCTTATTCATATCAAGTATCTTACTGTATTTTAGATTTCATGGTTATCTTTTTCTGTGTCTCAAAAGAATCATGGATATAATTGTAAATGCTCAGTAATACTTTAATTATGCCAAAGTTTTTATATTTAAACATGAAAGTGCATTTCACGCGTGGGGGAGATAAAAAAGTTTTGGACTCATCTACTCTATTTTACTGTAAGCTAAAACTTGATAAAATTTATTGAGGCTTATGTAATATGCACACAGTGCACTAAAGCATGTCAAGAAAGAGCTGATTATTGAAGATTGAAATGGGGTTTTTTTAGCAGAATTTAATTATTTTAATAGGTACTAATTTGTACTGTTTTAAGACGATCTGGCTTTCTTGTGTCGCCTTTTTAATTACTGGTGGATGGGAGTGGTTTTGCTGTGCAAAGCATGCTGATCAATAGGCCTGCAGTTTGCAAAGGACACTTAGGAAAGGGAAGCTTTGCAATTTGTTTCTGTATCAAACATTTGTAAATTGCTTCATCTGTACAGCTGTATTCTAAGGTAAGTAGTGACATGGTAGGTGAAAACACACTGGAATTACTGTCAGTGTAACACTTCTCTGTTTCATGGTATTATCATATTTTATGAGGATGTGACAGTCACAGATCACAGACAGACATCTCAGAAGTTGATTTTACACTACACTATTTATATGTAAAAATAAAAAATAATGTGAAATACATGTTGCAGGTATTGAAGTTTTCATGTCCTTAAAACCAAGGAAAATTAGTTATTTGGTCAAAATGTATGTGCAAGAACTTGCTGCTCAGCTAGACGGGGGTCTAAAAATTTTTACTATCTGTATTTTCTATACAATATTTGTGTTGATGATGATAATGTACCTAGAATGAAGGTTTCCTATTGTTCACTTTTAAAATAAATTGCTAGTTCATCATATTTCATTGAAATAGTAGTGTCAGGTTGGGGTTTTTTCAAATTTAACTAATGCATAGAACCATAATGTTATATTTATAAATTCTTAGTTTCTCCTGCGTACTTGAAACTAGTGGGATGTTTGGTAAGTAAACTTAACACTTAACTTTTCTAAGCATGAAATTTAAATGAAAATTAATTTATAGAACATACATAAATTGGTTCATATAGCAGACCACTTGGCATCAGCCGTATAGGGAAAAATGGTTCTAGTTTTACTGCTTTATCTAAGCTGCTGTTTCATGATTTGGTGTTTTACTTCCTGAATTATCAAAGGTTTTAATCAGCATTCTTTGGCTGATTTAGTTTTCTTAGTTTAATTTTGTATGGACAAGAAAAAAATCATCACCCCAAGACCAAACCCTAAAAATCCTGGGTGCTGGTTTGGGTGGGATAAAGTTAGTTGTCTTCAGAATAGCTGGTCTGGGACTGTGTTTTAGATTTGCCCTGGAAACAGCATTGATAACACAGTGGTGTTTTTGTTACTGCCTAGCAGCGCTTACACAGCATCAAGGACTTTCTGCTCCTCACAGGGAGTTGGGAGGGACACAGCTGGGACAGCTGACCCCAGCTGACCAAAGGGAGATCCCAGATCTTACGGCTGGTATATAAAGCTGGAGGAAGAGGGAGTGAGGGGGTTTGGAATGGTGGAGTTTGTCTTGCAAGGTGACAGTTACGTGTGATGGAGCCTGGCTTTCCTGGGGATGGCTGAACACCTGCCTGCCTGTGGGAAGTGGTGAATGAATTCCTTGTTTTGTTTTGCTTGCATGTGCAGGTCTTGCTTTAACTGTTAAACTGTCTTTATTGCTAACCACGAGTACAACCTAGTGTAACACTGATAATTTTTTAACATGTGATGTTAAATGATCTTCTGTGAGGAATTCTGTCTTCTGTTCTTGTAGCCATACCCTCTTGAGGTTCATTTCAATCTTGTTTGCCATGATACATAATTTTTAAAAACTTTTTGTGTTTAAGAAGGCCAAGATTTTGTCTCTTGTCACATCTCTTGAAACCTTTTGCAGAGATGATTGTTTCTTTGCTAATAGATAACTGGAAACAAGACTTTCTCTAGCTGAGATAGGACCCATAATATTTATATTTAATTGTTTTGTGTCTGTCTTCGCTGTTGTAATTTAGATTTTTGTTATTTTCTTTGAGTTGACCAGTAAGTTTCATTCTCAGTGAATTAGAAGAATTCTCACATTCATGGGTAACATGTAGTTTTAACTTCTGCTTTCTCCTAGCAAACAAATTTTCTGGAAGAAATGTTTTTGCTCAGTGCTGGTACATCATGGAGATGAGGTGACTAGGTACATGTTGAGACTTCAAAAGAACATGTATTACAATTCCCTGTAAAAAGCATTAAAAAGACAGTGTTGAAATGAAACAAAGTAAGTCCTCGTTTTGAGTGATCAGATGTTTCATGTGGATCAGATGTGGAAATACTTCAGTGTTTCTAGAGTGATGCTTGTCTCAAATGTCCATATTCTCATCCTTTTGAAATAAAAGCAATAGCAGAGATTAAAGCTCTCTATTAATATCCTAGGTGAAAATCTTGTACATCAATACAATTGTTGTGGGGTTTTTCTCTTTTTATAGGCTAATTGGTTGAAATTAGTTGTAAATCTACTTATTTTGAGTTCACAGAAAAATGTGTGAAAACATAATTGGTCTTATTTTGAAAAAAAATAACAGTTTGTCAAGGTCTGATCATCTCAAGTTTATCTTAATTTATTTCTGTAGTAATGGAGAAGCAGCAAATGGTGGTTTTTGCTTGAGGTAGACTGTCAGTGTAATTCTAGAAAAAGGATAATAAAAACATTGAAGTATTGTGTCTGGAATTGCAGTTTCCTTTTAGCTGATAATGCTGCCACTTCATTTCTCTGGTAGGCAGCCAGTCCTTGACCATGTCGTGTGTACCTTACTGATTTATAGTGCTCTTGTAACAAAATCATGTTGTGCCAAACCAGAATATATTATATCCATGAAACCCTCCCCCCAAAAAATTTCAGTCATACTTGCAGTCTTTTTAGTGATGTTAATTTTTTTTTTCTACGTTAATCCAATTTGACACTTCTTTAGGGACATAGTAGCATGTTTTCTAACTACTTATTTTAAAAAGGCTGAGTTCTGTAGTGGACATTGTTTGACCTCTTTAAATGGCTAACCGACTAAGAAGTGGTGCTTTAACTGACTGAGTAAACATTTGCTTATTTCTGAGGGATTTATTGTATCATATAGAAATCAGCCTTTGTCATAGGCCCATAATGCTGTTTGCCTGTTATTTTATTAATGATACTTTCAATAAATTTTTTTCTCTTTATTCATTAGCCCTAGGTTTGGGTAGCCTGTATTATAGGTTATGATAGTCTATGAGAAGTTACTGAACAGCTTACCCTACATCTTGCTTTTAACCATTAATAGTTTCTGAAGGCTTAGGAGTGGATTCCCCCCATTTAGCATTTTTCCTGATAGCCTATAAGATACAGGGAGCCTTGATAACAAAAGTATAGACACGGAATTGTCTTCCTGAAGCAGATCAGGTGTATATGTTTGAGCTGCATTTGTAGCTCTTTGCAGCCATTTGGTATACATGCTAAATGCTCATTTTATATAAATAAACTAAATACTCTAAGCTAAATACTCTTCGCTTTATGGAGTCTGCTTATGGCAGTGCAGCAAAAATTCATTATACATAGGATTATAAATGGAATTCTTTGTATGGGATATGTGGATAGCAGAGCATTGTGTTTCATTCTGTTACTGCTTTGTTCCTGCAGTCTAAACTGAGTTCTTGGTTCCAATAATTAATACTTAGATGCCTTTCTTGGTCCTAGGTCTAGGTCCTCTTAGATGAGAAGCAGTGGGTGGAGGTTGCAACATGGGAAATTTGCACTGGATAGTGGCTTGTGTAATCTCATCCTTAGAATATTCAAAATTTACATGGAGAAGGCAGTAAGCAATGAGAACACACTTTTTTTTTTTATTGCTTTGAGCAGAGTTTGTACCATGTGATCTTCAGAGGCCCTTACTAACAGAAGTTACTCTGTTATAAGTTAAAGGAGTGAGAGCTGTGTCCAGAATATCAGAAGAGTTAGCTCTTACCTATCAGAGAAGAGTTTTAAATCACTAATAATCGAAGTGCTGCCTGGCTTCAGGGTGTTGGATGTCAGCTGTGATGCTGTTCTTATTCTGGACACTGTTTCTGGCTTTAACTGTTGCAGCAAAACTGGCTGTACCCTTTTTTCTGCTTATGTTGTTTCATAACTGTGTTGGCAGAGTTGCTCACAGGTTCCTGACAACAGCTGTAGCTGATCCCCTTTTCCTTCCCTCCGTGTCCATTTGTCTCTTGTTAATTGTATTGTCATTCCAAAACTAGAAAATAATATATTAGTGCTTATCTAAAGTAATCTTTTCTGTCCAAAGACAAATTTCTATTGGTGCTTAGTTAATTGCTGGATTGAAAGACAGCTTTCTGCATCTATTCATCCCCAACACTCTAGGAATAATACAGAGCTGTTTTGTAAAAAGTAATCATCTTTGAGGAGGTAATTTGTCATGTCTTTTGTGTATCTCTAGTCCTTTGGGTGAAAGATAGTTGAAAAGTGAAATGAGTTAATACCAAAGTGTAGCATGCAGAAATAGTAAGTAAAATTTGGATGCTAGTATGACAAAGTGTGGAGATTTGTTGAAAAAGGTGTAATAACATCCAGGAAATGTGCATTTTAAATGAATGCTCTATATAGTTCTCAGTATTTCATAGAGCATTTGAGATACAGAGAGTGAGTGCAACAAGTGGAGCAGATGTTCTGAATAGCAACATTGTCTACAGTTACCAGCATTTATTTAATGTTGCTATAATCTAGGTTAGTGGCTGGTTACTTAATATTTGCTGTTTTCTTCTACTGTTTTCCTGTTGTAACTTCCCCTCCCCCCCTTGCCTTTTTTGTTTGTTCTTGAACTGCTTTTTTCTTATCTGAGTTCTGTGTGTTTGTTGTTCCAGTTGTCTTCATAACTCTGGATCCACCTCCTCCTCTTTTCTTTCCTTCATTATAAACTTGTGTGGAGAGCTGCACCTTATTCTCTAATTTTTTAAGTGCCTCAGTCCAAACTCTTGCTGATTTAAAAGCTGAGCATATAGTACCCCACCCTCTAAGCTGTTCTTTTGAATTTTTTTCTTGTTCTGTTAAAAGTAGTATTTTGTTTCATACAGTATATTTGTCTTCATACTTTTTTTCTTCCTTAATTTGCCATATATTCTTTTGTTTCAAAAACTCATGCTTTTGTTCCAGAATTACGGTCTGTACTTTGGTGGATAGTTAGGTCTTTGCTATAATTTTGCTAATTGAAGTTATTTTAAATACAACTAAAATCTGTCATCTTTCATTGAAAACTCCTAACAGGGAATAGTTTATTATATATTTTCAAATATTTCATTTTGCTCTCATTATACCCATTGCTTCCTTAGTCTCATACCCTTATTTTTCTTCAGCTTCATTTTCCTTGTGTTTCAGCTCAAATTTTACTTTACATTTGGTTTTGGTGTGAATGTGCATTGTTAAGAAAGGTCAACACTTCACCCTGTAAATCTCATTTTTACTTTTAAAACCCTTTTGTTGTACTTGCTTATCTTTACATTCTGTCATTATGTTCGTCATCTGTGTTCAAGTGCTAGGATGATGTATCACAGTATGTGGGTCTTTTTATTTTCTGGTTAAAATATTTATTTATTTATTTACGTGAAGAGTAACTCTAGAGTGCATGACAAGATGATTGGTACTGTACTTGCAGTGCATAACATTGGCATCTGTGCCCATCATGTTCCCTTCAGAGGACTAAATGTTGCCAGAACTTAAATGAAAACTGATCCTCTGAGCCTTCATGGGGGAAAGACTGATGATGAAAGTGCAGGGTTTTTTCTCTCTAAGTACATCCCCTTAAGATGTAGTCAGATCACTTGGAGTGTTTCTCATTGTCCTTTTTTTTTCTCCTTCTTAACCTGCTTTTTAACATTGAGCCCTACTTAATGGTGCAGGAAAATTCAGTCAAATAAAAAATGACACCTCTTCTGCATCTGTTGGCATCCGTCTGTCCATCTACTGCTGGGGGAGTTGTTTTGTTTCTTTTCTCTGAGTTTTGAATTGTGTCAGCTGAGATATTTATGGCATCTAGAGGAGGTTTAAGCAGCTTTTGAGTTGTTTCACTTGTTCAGAAAGTAGATGGTTGATACTTGGCACAAGTATATTCAGTACACATGTGTATCAAACAGTATATTCAGGATTGATTTCTTTAATCTTGATCAACATATTCTATGACTAAGGAGCCAAAAAAGGACATTTAAATACAAAGATGTTTATGGCTTTCATGAACCAGGCAGGACAAAGATCAGTAAAGTCACCCCACTTGAAATTTCTATGGAGTGAATGGAATGTCATTTGAAACAGAATTGCTGTTACCTCAGGAATGTGGGGGTTTTGTGGGTGGGTTGTTTGGGTTTTTTACTTTGAAAAGTAAAGTGCTTGCACTTTGCCATATATTTGGTTAAATAAACAGCTTCTAAAGGCATGTTTTTATCAAACCAGTTGTATGCTTATTCTCTGTGTACTCTTCAGATCAATGTCTTTTGCGTCTGGACTATAACAGGGCAGCAGTCTGATGACTGATTATACATTGCACTGAATTGTATATATGTCACACCTGTAGAAAATACAAAGATTGGAACAGCTCTTTGAGCATTGTGATAGATTAGCATATTTTACGAAGGTGATAATGCTGTTGAGAGACAATAAATATTGAGTTACTTCGGATTGAATTCAGTTTGTAGGATCTTTGCTGATTTGGGGCAGAGAGAATTAATTTGCAATGTTGTAATTTGTAAACGATTCTTACAAATCATTTGTGCTCCATTTCCTTGCTGTGAGGCAATCTGGCATGTTGCTGCTCTAAGTACTCACTTGTTCCCACCAACCACTTCCTTGCCTTAGCTAGACACTTATTTTACTTCGTGCTTTGCAGAGTAAATGAGCATAACAAAGTATGTACTTCTTTTCTTTTGATGCAGGGTCAGACAGGTGAATCCACCCACAAGGAGAGTGGTAGAGCCAGCAAAAGACTGTAGTGGAAGTGCAAGGGCAACATCTGGAACAAAGTAGGAAAGGGTGACAAAGACTTTATTCAGCAGCAAAGTGCTAAGTTGAATGTTCAGCTGTCTAATGGAATTTCAACTTTCAGGAAGCCCAGTAAAGCCACAAAAAATGGTGGTTTTTTTCCAGCTGCTTGATCACCTGATACCAATATTCCACTTGGTTTTGAGGAACTAGATCTTTATCACTCATTTCAGTGTTAAAGGCTATATGTAACAGGCTGGTACCTTGGCTTTTTTTGTTATTCCAGAATTTTAAGTTCAGTTTTTAATTGTTGCTGAAGCGTAATTAGGTCACAAGGAATTCAACAACTTGGACTTACCATATGGGGAAGGTGAAGTGTATTCCAGTGAATGCCATTTTATGCAAGCTGCTCTACTGTAATTTTTATGTTGAAAACACAGTCCAGAGACTTTGGAGATTAATGATGGCATACATTTCTGAAAGACCATGTACCTCATTGCTAAATGTCATATAGAATTGGATTTTAAATTTATCTGTTTCTCCATCTTTTCCGATGATTAGGAAACATTTATTTACTAGAGATCAGGCATTGGAAGAGGCTGCCCAGGGAAGTGGTGGAATCACCATCCCTGGAGGTATTTAATAGATGTGTAAATGTGGGACTTGGGGACATGGTTTAGTGGTGGACTTGGCAGTTCTGAGTTAATGGTTAGACTCAATGATCTGAGAGATCTTTTCCAACCTAAATGATTCTATGATTCTATCCTATGTTTCATTACAGCAGTGACTGCAGGCATTTTTTTATATCAAGCAACCATCAGCTTAGATGCATGCTGGAATTGAAGTCTGTACAAATGTAAATAAGTAACACTTGTTTTGCCATTTTTCAGCAAAATGTGACTAAATGCTTTAGATTAATTAGTTAGCATGTTCTGCCTCAGTGGTTGTGAAAGTGCATTTGTTTCTCCAGTTAAAAGTGTCATCTGAGCACTCTCTCAATCAAGCTGCTACTGCAGGAGGGTACAATGTTAAAGTCACGTGTAACAGAGGTATGGCAAAAAGCTTTTAGTATTGTCTAAAAAGTAGGCTGAGAAATTTAAAAGTGTTACAGAAGGGGAATTCTATTTTAACAAAGATACCATTACATTTTTTCAGGTCTTTTTATGACTAACCAGGTTTCTAAATGCATAATATGTAGCAAAATTTAAATATCAGCTGAAATAGCACCTTTTTTCTTTTCCCTTTTGCATGTGTTGTATGGGTTTAAAAACAGCACACTAGCACATGTCCCTGTGAAGAAGAGAAGTCTCTCTCCATGCTGGTTCTTGCATTTTCTCGGTGTTTGCGTGCCGTATACTTTAACAGAAGGAGAAACTCTCCAAAGGCATGTAGGTGGACTAAAAGAGGAAGAATGAAGATAAATCTTACAAAAACTAGTAGACAATTTGCTTCATTGAATGCAGAAACCTTAACATGATACTGGATTCTACCCCAAGCAGGAAATTTTAAGTATGCCATCAGAGTGCATTAGAGTATTTCTTTGGAGTAGTATTTTCTTAGAATCAATTGAAGAACAAAAGTTACGTGGAGCCATGAAGAATAATACATTTTATTATTCTAGACTTAATAGTTCATCACTTTCCTTTTTGCTTTAGTCCTTTCTTTAGGAAAATCAAATCTTTCGAAGACTAATTTTCTTGAACTGTTATAAAGCCTCCATATTTCCAAAGCATGGAAATGATGTAGTTGTATTTATGATGAACTGTTGAATGTCACTATTCACGGTCATATCCAGGTATGCTAAATCATCATCCTGGATCAACATTTGCATTTATTATTGTTTTGACATGCAACAATTTCAATGCAGTAATAGCTGTTAATTTTTCTGGATTATCCAGGGGATTCTTTTCCCATTATTTGATGAATGTGTCTTTTCTGTTCTTGCGTTCTGAAGTGAATCCCATCCAGTGTAGTTTTCCCTCCTGATTCAGAATTAATAGTAAGCACACTACGTGGGTGTGCAGACCTTCAAGACTTTCTCCCTCATTCCTGCAATATCCTTTGGTGCAATATCCCAGCCTGAGGAAGTTTCTGTCAGTATTGTCCTGAAAGTGTTGTCAGATGTGTCAGGGGTTAGACACCAGAAACATGCTTGCACCAGTATTAGAGAAGTTCATTTCCAGAAGCAGCAGTGCAAATTCACATCTGGGAGAAGTGAGTGATAAGCAAAGTATAGCTACAATAATACCAAGGCTGGAGAAGTTAATTCCTTTCCTGTGCCAGTGCTGACATGGATAATTTGGTTGTCATTTCTGCTGTTGTTCTGGCAGTGCAAGGACTTTTAGGTACAACAATAAATTCCTCTTGGAATTGATGTTTTATTCCCCACCCCATTAAAAACAGTTAAAATTGGGACATTATTTTCTATTTCACTGGTAAGGGGTTTTATGAATCTGAAAAACCCAGAGAATAAATAAGAATGTCAAGATTTAAGATATAATCTTGGATTAGTATATGATTTCTGCACATCTGGGGTATGTGTAAAAAAGTAATCTCTCCAGCTGCTATTGCAGGTACTTCACTTTGATACTGTTTATTTCAGTAGACAAATAAGATCTATTCAATCCTAAAACTTTGGCATCCTATGTCTCCTTTTCTGGAGAGCTAGGAGGCATGTTGCTGGCTAGGGAGTGTTCTGTGAACAGAATTCATCATGTCATTTGTCTTGGCTAACTTCAATCATCTGTGGTGTGGACATTCACACTTAAGCCATAGGGCACTATATCAAAAATACACAGATCTGGAAAAGGAGAAGTCAGTTTTCATTACTTAAAAAAAAGCACCATTTGGACTTAGATGCCAAATTTGAAGGAAATACCATTTCTTAGTAGGATTTCTTATCTGGGTACTGTTATAGGGCAATAAATAATAGCTTTCCAACAGGATCACTATGGAGATCTGTAGTGTTTTTTGCAGCAATATCAAGGCATCAAGACTTTCAAATTCTGTTGCAGTCAAGCAGCTTTGTCATTATGTTGAGAAAGCTGCTGATGTCCCTTGCCTTCTGAGAATTAGGAAGGATTGTTTTGTAGAGTTCAAATTAGAAAGAACTTATAAGAGACTAGCAATGAATAAATTTAGGAATTAATAAAGGATAAGGATAGATTCTCATAGGTGACCTTTAGTTTCCAGGCTGCCTCCTAGTGATCAGCTTTCCCCCTACATTGACAGTCACCCTTTTATGGTTTGTTTTGTATTGCTTCTCTCAAGAATTTGAGAATACAGCATTTAAAGCAGGTAATTTTACGTATGCATTCCCAAAAATTAACTAATTTTACCCTATAATTCTAGCTGCTGCTTTGCCTTAGTGTGTTATGTGAAGTACCATCCCAAACAAAGGGGTTTCAGAAAAGTGAAGAATTACAGAAAAGGAGCAGGTCTTTGGTACAAAGATTTATCAATCAAACTTAGTTCGGAAAATCTTGTCTCTCTGAAGAATTGTAAACGGAGATGTTAGATTCCTGGATGGAATCCTGGACTGGGTTTTTCTTACAAGTGTTCATTTCAGGGTTAGCTGCCTGATGAGCCAGTGTCAAGATTTCAGAGAAGTCAGTAAGGGCTGCTTTCTGTTAAATTTGATGAGAAATGCAGAAAAAATAAATAAGAAGTTCTGAAAAGAGCTACAAAATTAACTGTAAATAAACATGTTATTTTTCCTACAACCATCTTAATTTTTCCACAGTGTATTATTTTGTTGGTAATAAAGTATGAAATATTTCTTCCAAATATGTATGAGTCAACACTTAATATGCTGAACAGTAAATATCAGAGTTACTGTAGTCACTGTAACTTTACATTATTTGGATTTTGGTTAGTATATTTTGAATGTATTTGATCTTAATGGATGACATGTTCTTCCACTTACTGCCTTTCTGCTCAGCATGACATTTAATGAAATTTCAGAATAGCACCAATTCTTCAGGATCTATTACACAAACATCAGGCTAGAAAGACTTCGAGAAACATGATGTTTGGTCTTGCAATGACTTGTGATACTTTTTGTAAAACTAAATTATTGAGATGGCAGCTGGGTTTATTGAAACAGATTTAAATGTTCAGGATTGTCCTGAATTGTACTGATTAAACATTTGTTTAATCTGAGATCTTGTCTTTGATCTGAGATCTTATCTATTGAAAAAGCAGATGGTCTGCTTGATTGTCATATTAACACAAAGTACCTATTCTTCAAATAGATCACCATGAATACATCATTACTCTAATTTAGTGGGGTTTTGGTTTTTTAAAATTTGTTTGTAGTTTTATATTTAATCTTCTTTGTTTTCACACAGGGAGACAATTTTAAGCAAGAAGCCTGGATACCTGCTAACAAAAGCAAAACAGAAGAAAAAGAGAAGAAGAAACAAAACAGTGAAAAGTAATCATACAGAAATGACGAAGAAAATGTTATGTGGAGCAGCTCATCATCCAATTCTAGGTGACCATGATGGATCAGAAAGCGAAGAGAATAATTTGGAAGAAGAAAACAAAAAATCATTGTGTACATTCAGCAAAGGCCCAGAGGATCCAGCAGCAGTTTGTGAAGAGCAGCCTAAGTGTGGTGATGAAAGCCTAAAAGAAGCTGCAGGGGTTTCAGGAGAGAGTTTTCTCGTCACTGTGCCTGAGGTCTCAGTAATGTCAGATAGTGCATGGGAAAATGACTTGCCTGTAGAAAGTGACACTCTGCTTTTAAGAGATGTAAAACCATTTTGTACTGAAAACCTAACCAAAAATGCATTAGATGATGAGGAAGCAAATCAAAGGCACAAAGACAATCTTTGCAGTTTCCTAAAAATAAGCAATGATAAAAATTCCATCCAGGAAACAGAAGGCATTTCTGAAGACTATGGTTTGTCACTGTTAAGCACAGAAAACAAACTGGGATCATGCCAAATTACATGTGAACCTGACTTGGAAGCCAAGCTGGTAAGTTTAAACAGTGCAGAAGAAGAAATCTCTCAGTGTTGTAATTCAAATGTACTTGATAATGTGCCTGATAACACAGAGGGCAAAAGTGCATTAAAAGCAGAAGAGACTAGCTCCAATGCCTGGGCTTTTTTTTCAATTCATTTATCTACTGAGGAGTTGCAGATGGGTTTCAATACTCAGGTGTCTCTCTCTCCTTGCTCTGAGGATAAATTTGGAGATGAACAAAGACCACAAAAAGTGATGAAACCTGAACAGACTCACACGAACAGTTCAGCAGAGCTAAACTGCTGTCAGTCAAATGAAGGATTGGTAAAGGAAAAGCATAATGAAACAGAAACGGAGGAGGTTGACAATGTAATAAGTAATGATCTGTCTATGTCTACAACTGGTGAAGTGCATTTTGATTCCCTAGTGGAAGCCAGGGCTACCTTCACACAGGGTTCAAGTGAAGTAAATGTGCCAATAAATGACGCTACACAGATTACACTGAAGAGGAAGAGATACAGGAGAATAGTCAACTTAGCACCAAATTTTAACCTACCAAGACAGATCACTGGTCATACAGAGAGAGAGAAGGAAGTCCTGATAAGAGAGGAGATTCCCCAAAAAAGTGTTTTGGAAGTGAGGCAAAAGAACTTTCTAATCAAGAACTGTGGAGAAGCACATGAACAGGACCATTCATTGCTGGAATATTCCGTACCCACTCCGGATGCAGATGCTCTGTTACACAATATTTCTTACATTCATTCAGGACAATGTTCTCCTATACTAAAATGTGCCTTCAAGGTTTGTGTAGATTCCAAAACTAAGGAGGAGCAAGCTACAACACTTCAGCCACAACAGGTAGTTGATAAAAGAGAGGATGAGGGTGAACATGTTTCTTCAGAGGTTACAAATGGCCAACCAGATATTTTGTCTTCTGTTAAAGTTCTTTCTGAATATATAGAAGATTCTAATACACTGGCAAGCTGCACTGAAAATGCAAACGATGCAGATGACTCTGAGCCAGCCAAGGCCTCACAACTTGAAGAGTATCAAGATGCAGATATGAAATGTAGTTTTCTGGGACTTCCCTTATCATTAGGATTTGCTTTTCAACTTGTGCAGCTCTTTGGTTCTCCAGGTCTTCCACTGGGTATAATGCTTTTCTTACTACTCCTACGTAAAATAAAAAAAACTCAAAACAACCCAACCCCCAAAAAACCCACAAACAAAAAACAAAGCACTACCTCCAAACCAAACAAAAATATTATGGTTAAAAACTAATTTTTATTGCAGTTTTTAGTTAAATATTAATCCTGTTGAAACAAATCACTGCTGCTTTGGTGATAGCTTTTAGTTTTTACCTAAAATCCTCAGTCCCTGTCAAAGGGGCTTTTGGTTTGGCCCTGTATTTGCAGTCTTTTTAGTAACAAAAATTGACTAACTTTACATCCAAAGCATGAAATGCTTGCTGACATAACCTGGTAAGACTTTGCTGTGTTGATTACAGAACTAAATGATGTTTTAATACGTCCTACTGAGTAAGACTTTACTGTGATGATTATGGAACTAAATGAAAATGTGGTACAAAATGTGTGCGCTTATATAAAGGTTGCATGTTTGGTTTTATATTCCAGATTGTAACAGTCTTTTTTTTAGTAAAGTTTTCATACACTCTTACATGGCTTAGATACCGCTGAAAATCCAAAAATCTAATCTAGTTTAAAATTGAATATTGAACATCCAAGAGGTGTTTTATGATAATGAATGCCTTCTTTTTAATTGTGCCTTATTAATAAGTGTCCTAGTGTTGTACACTTGCCTTCCAGAGCTTCAAATGTCTTATTTTTATACTTTCAGTTTAATAATTTTAAGTTAGCAGGTAAAAGACAATCAGTCCTCAAAGGAATTGTGTGTGGAAGCATTGTTTCCCAATGTACTGCAGGCTAATGTAATCCCACAGAGCAGTAACCAGCAACACCAACAACAATTTTGCTTGGAAGTCCCTTCTACACCTGCTGAAAGAGGTGAACATAAAACATTATGTTCCCTGTACATAATGTTTTTCAGATTCTTGGGTCCAAATTTAGAGGAGAAACTGCAACTTTCCTTTAGACAACAAACAGGATTAAAAAACACAGACCAGCTTTTCAGTATACAGATCTTTACATCTGTTTGTTTCAGTGGAATTTAAACTTAAGCATGAACTTTCATATGAAAATTATAATCTGACAACGGAGGACCATCTTATGTCTGTTTATCTACCCAAACTGACCTCAGGATAATTTGTTGTTTTTTAAAAGTCAATGGCAATGCCACCTTCGAGAACAGTGATGCAAATCGTAGGAAGCATTACTGCAGCTGGCACCACACACCAAAGAACTTTCCACATAGAACTGAAATTAAGCAAGGAAGTACTATTGATGTCCTCAATTGTTACATTTAAAGCATTTTTCTTCTCCAAACTTGGTGAATCTTCATATTTGTGATCTTAAATTTCATAATCTTAGAGGGAATTGGCTGTCTTTGAAAGCAGGGATCTTCCAAGAAAAAAAAAGAAAAGCTAGGCATTCAGAAACATTCAGTAGGTTTGTAAACTAAATGTCCTTCTTCTGTGAGTCAGTAACAGGTGATACTGGAGTTTAGATGACTTTCCTTTGGAAATAACCTTTAACAAGTACAAACCCACCCCAATATCTCTCTGAAGCTCTGCCAGCTTGTGATTGCTGACTGCTGGGATTTTCCCATCAGTCCCATCAGAATTGTGCTTGGCTGGCCACATTCTCCTTTATTATTATTATCCTACAATTTCAAAAATTATTCTGCCTTTTTTTTTTTTTTTTTGCATACTGTATATTGACCGGTACTATTTATTGATACACACATTTGAGCAGTATTATTTTATAACACTGGGAATTGCAGTCAATTTTTATTGAAATTATTTTGGAGGGGAGATTTTTGGTAAGTAAATGTCTTTAGTTATTTATAAATTAAAGACTTAGTTGCCTGTCTTGCTTGTATGATTCTCCTGTAAGTGTAGAATATATTTCAGACAGTTTTCCTTTAAAGAATCTCTTTTCACCTTCTTAAACAGTGTTAAGAGTTAAAACATTTTAGGAGATAACTTCTCTAGTGATACTGCACAAATTTTTATAATTAAGCATTTTAAAATTTAAGCATTGTTATTTATATTCCATTTATTTTAATTTATTGGCTGAAAGCTTTGTTTTTCTTGTGTGTGTCAATAGGGAGTAGGTGGGGGAAATTAAAGTAAGGTAGGAAAGCCTTTGTCTAAATAAAGAAACTGAAACCAAATCTCCTTCCCCCTCTTTCTCCTCTTGTGCACTGGCCTTAGATTCTAGAAACTCTAAATTCTGATTTTGCTGCTGGCTCATTTAAGTATCTAGTTTTTAAAAATATATATACAAATAATGTGTGCAAAAATTGTAATTCAATGATATATTTTGGCTGTGGAGAGAGCAGAACACTCAACTGCAATAAATATTTTCTTCTGCAGAATCCTTGTTGCCAGATGATTATATAGTTCCCCTTGACTGGAAAGTTTCAAAGACGATATATTTACTGTGGAAGACCTCTGTGGAGGTATGAATTCTAGGGGATTTTGGAAGGCTTTCCAATATTTCAGGTGCAAAGGGGAATTCTTCAGTTCTATGTTAGTAAATTTGCCTTAATATCCACAACGAGGAGAAGTTTTCTGTCCTCTGAATTTCTAGAACCAACTCATTGCCATGGTAGGATTCAGGTTTTGAAAGCTCAACTTCAAAAAAATTTGATACCTGTGTCTTGACCTGCCCTATGTTCATAAAGTACAAGCTATTGTCATTCAGATGTTTTCCTTCTTATAGTTTTCTCTCATCATCAGCAAATCTCATCCTCCATCACCTCTGCTAGAACTGCAGCAGAGAAGTTATTCTGCATGACTATAAGCAAATTAATTCTCTTTGTCTAGTTGGAAAGTGTTAACTTACAAATTACTTTTTTTCCTTGTCTGGTAGTGGAAATCAGGTAAATCCTGTAAATGCAATGAATTAGTAATTATAAAATGGAGTATGGACTTTGTTCTTGCCCAAAATAACAAAATCTCTTACCACATGCTTTCTTTTTGCTGGACTATTGTTCTCTATTTTAGGAAAAACAGAAAACAAATGGATTACAGAATGGAGATGGCTTGACTGGTAAGTCTATTCTGTGATACAAAAACTGTATAAAATTCTTCTTATCAAAGGGTTTGTCATCACCAATGAGTGATAACACTCCTTTTTGTGCAAAAGCATTAGGATATGATAAATGAATTTGTGCCGCCATTGACCATGTCCATGGTCCACAGACCATGTGTCCATGGTCACAGCTATGGTTGCTGTGAATCATCACTTTACATTTCCTGATCCAAGTGCTAAAAATGCCTTATAAAGTATCCCATATGGAATTATTCCCTCCATTAGTGCAAGTTTATCCACTCCAGATGAAAATTATGTTTAGCATGACATAATCTTGAGACTTCACTTGAAAGGTTGAGTATCTTCATGTTAATTAAACTTCATTATCACTAAAAATTGGCAGCATAATTGCAGAATCATGGAATTATTTAGGTTGGAAAAGACCTGTAAGATCATTGAGTCCAACCATTAACCTTGGACTTGCCCAAGTCCACCAATAAACCATGCTCCCAAGTGCCACATCTACCTGCTTTTTGAACACTTCCTGAGATGAAGATTTCACAACTTCCCTGGGCAGCCTTTTCCAGGCACCCTTTCAGTGAAGAATTTTTCCTAATAACCAATCTAAACCTCCCCAGTGCAACTTGAGGCCATTTCCTCTTGTCCTGTCTCTGGTTGCCTGGGAGAAAAGACTGACCTCCACCTGGCTACACCCTCCTTTCAGGCTGTTGTAGAAGCAGGTAAGATCCCCCAAGTCTACTTTTCTCCAGGCTAAACAATCCCCAGCTCCCTCAGCCGCTCCTTACAGGACTTGTGTTCCAAGAGAAGCTGCTTGCTCGGTGCTAAACACACACACACACCCCGGATAGCTTCTGGTTCAACGGCAAAGAGATGGGCAGGGTCCCAGCATGGTGCTGCACAGGGAGGTTTATTGCTGTCGAAGTAGATGACGGGGATTCCATGGAGATAGAGAGAGGAGAGGAGGCTGCTTTGTTCTTAAGTTTTATTTTATCTGAAGGCGAGAGTTCCAAGGGCAAAAAGTTTGAGCAAAAGCAGAAGCAAAAGCATCCCTAGCAGCATATCTTCAACAGCAACAGCATTCATATTTTATTCTTATTCTAACACACCAGGATACACATTATTTTCATAAATTGACCAATCAATACAAAACACGATGCAAACTCTACTTTTCTTAACCTATCAAGACTTAATTCTGATTTATAAAAATGGTCATAACTCTTACACAAATTCTACGTAGATTCTACGCACATGATCTCTATCTGCTTTTTTTGTTTAGGTACATAACTTATCTAAGAAGTACCAGCAATGTAACAATGCTTATATTTTGTCTAAGGCAGAGAACTCTGCCAACGGTAGCACTGCTATACTAAAAAGTAAGTCTGAGGACTTTTTAAACTCAACTAATACAGTTTTTCAGTGTTTAAGGCACTTAAAATATATTTCTACTAAAAACTAAAGTTTATACTTCTATTGCATGTTTGTGTGACCCAGCTTCTTCACTGACTTTAACTCGATCCCCATGTTTTGACCCATCTCTGGGCTCGCAGAGCTGAGTCCAGGGGGAGTGTGCATTCCAACATATTGCAGCCACGCATGTGAATGGTTCCAGGGACAAAAGACGAGCATCAGGGGAAGGTCCAGGTTTAAGTATGGGGGAGGTAAGGACGGAGAGAGCATCAGGGACCAATCACCCGAGGGCACTGGTTCCTAAATAATTCCATGATTCCTAAATTATTCCTAAATAATTCCATGATTCTATTATTATACTACCAATTTTTAATGATAATGAAGTGTAATTAACATGAAGATGCTCAACGTTTCAGGGAAGTAAAGTACACAGAGGGGGCCTAGGGTATGGGAGCCTTTAGGGAAGCAGTGAGGGAGTGGCTGGGGAATGAGGGCCAATGGGGAAGCAGGGAAGGGAGAACACGCTAGGGCCGGGAGATGGAGGGGAGAAGGGGGCAGGGAGGCCAATGGGCCAACGGGGGAAGCAGAGCTGGGGCACATTAACATGGTACAGCAAAGGTCCCTGGGATTAGCCTCCTTCTGTCACCCTAACCTGGGAGAGCCTCTTAAGGTCCTTTCCATAGGACTCTCGTGGTCCCTCCGTTAATGGGCCCACTGGCCACCACATTTTCAGCATGGAGAGTTAATGCTGGCTCCATTAAGGGTCTAATTATGAAGAGAACTCTATGAGTAATAAAACAGTATTTCACCAAGTTATGAAAAAATGACAGTTCTTCTTTTCAGTGGAGAAATAGTAGCAGGAGGTCACAGTAAGACTCCGTATATTGAAGTGTTGTTTTCATTAATGTTTTCATTTGGTGTGACAAAGTGTGCTACTGAATATTAGAAAGTATGTTATTGTGTTCTTGCTTGTCTCGTGAATTTTTGAATGCTTTGGTAACTTGGCAAAGTTTCTTTGGTTTGTTTATGAGCAATTCTGGGAAAATTGTGCTAAGAAGGAAAGATTATGGGTTCCAGCAGGAAAATGCTAGCTTAACTTCTCTATCATTTGCCATCAGTTGTTCTTTCCAAAATGGAAAATGGATTAATCTGTAGTTTTTAAAGAAATAAACAGAGGTACGTGGAAATAGAATAACTTGCACTGTGAGCAAACTGAGCCAGAAAAACATTCCATATCCTGAGGCTTAAATTATTCCCATCCAGACATCACAGGACTGCTGAAATACCATCCACATGGGGTCTGGTCAGGGAGTCTTTGTCACGTGGTGCCCTGTACCTGACCTGAGCATGAGCTGATGCCTGGAGCAGGAGTCAGAGGTGGATGTGCACAGTGCTGGGACTGTTACAAACACAGAAGTTTTCAGAGTGGAGGTTCTTGTCAGAGGTGAAGTAATTGAATAGTTTGGGTTGGAATTGAAACCTCTTAAATGGGGTTTAATTTGATTATATGTCATTGATGACAAAAATGATATTGCAGGCCATTTGCTTATTAGCTGGTACCAGCTACTGATGTAGGAGGTTGAGGGAGATCTCTGTGAACCACGTAGCCCAGAGAGCACCAGACTTGCAATGTGCTCTCAGCACAGATCATTCATAACATCAATAACATAGGGTAGCAGTATTTTCCTCTTACATAATCAAAGACTACAATATTTGCTAAGTAAATAAAAAGTATTTTCATGAAATACTTAGGCTTACGCCTGCTACCAGTTTTTAGAAGCTACTTGTTTATAATATTGCAAATAGGAACACTCTAGAGGCAGGATTTTGGCTTATGGTTCTGACTGAATGTCTGTGTGGGTTTGCATCTTAAGCTATTATCTAGAATGCCCAGGTAATTGATTAAATGTTTATATGCAATAGAAACAGATGTGAAGACCTTTGTTATCTTCCCAGGAGAAAATTGTGAAACATGAAACATTTTTTTCCCTTTTGTGCTTCAAGAAAAGAAAGATGCATGCTAACAAGTAATCCTGCCTTGTTGTCTGTACCTTTATCTGCTTGCTGAATCCAACAAGCTGTTGTTTCCCATCAGATTTAACCCCTTTGTCTGTCTGCTCTGCTACTTCCAAAATTTTTTCAGTCTTCGCTTCCTGCTTGTTGCAAGTGCAACAGAAGTGACCCAGAGCCCTGTGTGCTGTGACCCAGCCACTGTCTGCTGCCAGGAAACCCCAGTTTATTATGTTGTGTTGCAGTTTAACGCTCTGTGTCAGCTTGTGTTACTTCTGTGGAATACAGAATAAGAGCAATGCAGACTTTGCCATGAAAGGACTCCCCATCAGTGTTTGGCTTATAAAAAGGCCTTGTACTGTCTCTGCAGGGTTTGGTCATTGAGATCTATGCTGGAATTGGATGATACAGCTGGAGTTTTATGTTGGGAGGAGGAGGGAAGTTAATCCAGGGTTAACTGGGGTTTTTGTTTTGCTTTGTTTTACTTCAGCATCTGAAATGAGTCAGGGAAAGTCCTGAAGGGTGTTGGAGAGAGAGGATGAGACACCAGCGGTCAGATAGGTTTAGACTGCTCTGGAACTGTGATCTGCCACCTCAGACCAGGCTGATGCAATGAGTTGCTGCTGCCCAAAGTGTGAAGTGTCCTTCCTCCCAGCCCTGCTCCAGATAGCAGCTCCAGCACTTGCAGGCTGACATGAAGGCTATCATTTAACTCACTAATCCCACAGCAAACAAATCGATACTTTTCTGCTGGACTGAGGAATTTAGATAAGCTGCTGTAAGGTCCAACTCGGTGCCAAAGCTGGGGCAAGGGAGCAGATGAGGTCGTGCTGCTGCAGATACGAGGAGAGGACGTGCAGGGCGCCCTGTCTGGGGAGCAGCCAGCTCTGATATCAGGGGCCATGTATTCTGCAACCAAACCTTCAGGTGGAAGACTCTTTTAAGCTTTTAGAAATGTTGCATGTTAAAAGAATTAAACCAAGTAAAGTATGTGGAAAGGAAAAAGCATGTCTTAGGGTTTTCAGTCGGCTCAAGCTCACTGTCAGGCACAGGATACTGGGTAATGCAGACCCCACGTGGGTATTCCAGTGCTCCTCTGAAGTCGGCATGTGTAGGCATTATAAAAGACAGGTGAGTTTTCCGGATCAATGGTGCCCCTGGTTTTGAGGGATAAGGTTGTCTTGCCTCACCACAAAATAATTCTCCTCTGGTTGCTGATTAAAGCAGACTTGCCAAGAATGATGTCCCAGAGTGGTTGCAAAACTGCTCAAGTGAACAGCTATAAATGTTGAAATGGATTTGATTCCTTCAAATGTCAAGGGGAAAATAAAAAACTAGGAAAATTGAGACATTCTAACTGAAAGGTTTTAAAATCATAGGAAGTCAAGGAAGAGCTAGTACGATCACTTTGGTCCCTTTAGATTGGAAAGCAAACTGAGCATTACTAGCTAAGTGCAACTTAATCTGTTAGCCAGATGATCATGCTTCTGTAGTCATGTTGTGTAAAGGTGTTTTTATTCCAGTAGGAGGGTGAACAGTGATGCTGTTCCTCTGTGAAAACACAGGGTTAATCTCGAGTTCTTGTGAGAGCTCCTTATTGCAGCATTGGCAGGACATTAGTATTTGTTCTGGAGATTAAGCAAGAGTTCCCAGTTTGAGAAATGTCAAGATCAGTGAAAACAGCATTATTTTGGTGCCTAGAACTTCTACTTAGACCAGGACTCACAAGTACCAGGTGCAATACAAATGTGTCAGTCTAAGCATTTATCTGCAGGACTACTTCAAAGCAGAAGCTGGCATGTTTCTTTTTGAAGCACAGCAGTCAGTAACTCCATGCAGGAACATTTCCACTGTGGTTTTAATGGGACAAATCTCTTGATGCCCTTTGTTATCATTCCTCCTTTCCCTGGCTGTGCTATTCCCAGCACTTCCCTTTGCTGGCTGTGATGCTTCTGAGTGAGGCAGTTCAGCTCTAATATCTAAGGCATGAAGACATCCAAAAAGTTTTTGATCTGGACTATAGAACTGAAACAAATTGTCCTAGAGCCCATGAGATTGGCAGGACATGGGCAAAAAAGCAGGAATGTATAGCTGGGACAGGCAGGACTGTTTTTTGGCTAACACGAAAAAAGTAATTTGAAAGATACAAAACAGACTAAAGCAGTCTTCCAGTATTGCCACAGAAAATATCATCCCATGGTCAAACTGCTTCCAGGTGCTACATTGATACACAGATAACAGTGAAAAAACCTATCTGTCCTTTGACATTTAACCACTAATACTTAGCAAAATGAAGCATGAAAAAACGTACAGAATTGTGACCAGAAAACCTCACCTGCCTTTTACAGTGCTTACCAGGAAAACCTGACCCAAAAATTACTTAAGCAGAGAGTCTAATTACTTGAGGGAATAAGAGCTGCCCACAGCAGTGTTTCTGGAACTCTCGGGAAAGAGCAACAATTGGGTTGTATGAGTGCCTCACACAAACTCCGTAACATGAGAGCCTGTGAGGTCCTGAGTGCATGTAAGAGGGGCAACAATTCACATTTTAACGAAAATGTTGAGATTTAGCTGTACTATGGCAGTATTGGTTGAACAGCTGTTCATTATACAGGGTTTGTGATGTGTAGAGAAAAAAAACCACTGTTACTCTTCTTATTTTTCAGCTTTGAGATGGTAAGCTCTTCACTGCCTCTAGTGTTGACATCCAAGTTCTTATCTTCCTTTTCACTCTCCTTGCATTTCTTTATTTTTCCTTTGCTTTCCATTGTCTGCTTCTTCTCCATTCTTTTTAACTTTTTAAAGAAATAACCAAGAGCTGAGTATTAGAGACTTTAAAAAACATTGGACAGACTCTTCTCAGTCTGAGGGCCGGATTATCTTTTAAGTCTTTTTGCAACCTGTGCTGTTGTGGAACTTCAGCAGACCCTCTTCTTTTTTTCATTTCAGAAACTTCTCACTTTGATTCTACTATGGAAGGACTTCAGTTGGCCACCAAGGATTTTAAATGTGAGGGATAACCTGGAAGAAAGAAACCAGTGTAGATTTTTTGGTGTACATCTTTGGCCACCTCTCCCCAACACTCACCCCTGATATCAAGCTCTCTGTCCATGTAATAATGATCAAAATCGAGATAAGTTGGTGTATGGCAAAAGGTCATTTTTTGAAGCCATTTGGGGTTTACACTTTCTCAGTACATCCTCAAGTGTGGTATAAAGAGATTGAGAGTGGAGACCAGAGGCATCTGTCACCATGGGGTGTGAGCTTCAGGCTCTGGTATTTAATTCACTTGTATCAGGATCCAGGATGTCGCCAGAGGAGCAGGCAGTGATGTTTACCTGCAGGGAAAGATGCTTGTTATGAGTCTCAGCCTACTTCTGCCTTCACCCTCAACCATAATTACACCCAGTCCCTTTACAACCTCAAATGGTAAAAATCTTCACCTGTCATTCCTATTCACTCATCCAGGGGTACAAAACTTCCCTTCTTTTCTCCTGAAACCAGGCTTTATGCTTCCCTTCAGTTGGACTCATTTGGGAATTTGGGACTACAGAAACAAGAACATTTCACTATAAAACAGAACAAACACACTGGAGGAAGGATGTGTATGGTTTGTGGTAGACTGAGATGTACAGCTTGCACTGGTAACCAGTTTCTGTTGGTGGTGTTGGAAATATTTATGAATGTAGAGATAGATAAATTACAATTAATTATAAAGAGCAACCTCTGTCAATATGAGGCATGCATAAGGCTGGACACTTCCTTGTAGGGAGAGGGAGTGACAGAAAACTGTCACCTCACTTAACAATGACAAGTATGAGAAAAGATTGAGGAGAAGCAGGAAACTTAGGTTGTGTTTACTTGTCAGAAATAGTATTTCCCACTTGTGCAGCTTGCAGATCAAGAATATTTCTCCATTTATTCTTTCATCTCCTCTTCCTCACCTTTCCATGCACGTGTTTATACATCAGATGAAGAGCCAGGACCTGGCTGAACTCGTGCTGAAGCTCCACCATGGTCGAATTTGCCAATGTGTCTCCACTTTCTACTTAAATACTGCATCTACATGTAAGCAGTTAATGATGTATTTCTAAATTAATGTTATACCACTGGGGAAGTTTTCTGGCTGCACTCTTTGAATGCGTTTCCTATGTACTTGTGTGTATTTTCCTTGGCTGGAAATGTCCTGCTCTCCTACCAGCAGAACATGATAGAAAATGTAAAGGGGAGGAGGAAGGGAGTTCATATCAGCCATAACCACAGCTTCAGACTTCTGTGTTGTGCCAGTGGCAGCAGACAAGTTAGTTTGATTTCAGGAAAATGTCGCTCAAGTATTCATACTATCTTCCTACTTCTATTTATTGAGCAAGAAATCTGAATGCCTATATTTTCTGTTGCTGAATCCTAGCCTTCCAGAATGCTTGAAATAAAAATAGTTTTTGAAATCTTACAGTACTCTTGTATGGGCAAATCATATTTTATCTCTTAGTAGAGTGTTGCCAATTTAAGTTTACTTTAACCCCCTCTCCCCAGTATCTATGAGTTTCAAATTTTATGTCTCTCCTGCCACATTTTTCCCTTGCTTCAGCTAGTGTTGGTGTGTCATGTCCCTGGGGAGCTAAGCTTTCTCCCTGTGTGTGAACACTCTCTTCAGCACTGTTTGCAACCTCAGAACCTAAAGCTCCAGCATTGACGTTTGGTGGTGGTGTGTCCCTGGGGCATACTTGGGGCTGGCTCCTAACCAAGCTGGGCATGATGCTGTGTGTAGCTCTGAGAGGAAGGGTGTGATACCACTCCAACTATTTTTGGTTTTACTGAAAACTATAATTTTTTTTGGCTTCTTTGGTGATCAAGTTAATGGAAATCAGGTTTCCTTTAGAAGAAGATAAATCTTGTTAAGCTTCTTTTACTTTTTCTTATGATAATATGTTTGAAAATAAAATATTAGGTTGATGTAGCGAGCATAATGCACGGGGTCGTTTGTTCCGTGCTGGGCGGTTCAGGATGTCCCCTTGGCATCCTTGTTGCTTCTGTGGTTGAAGAGGACTCCGACAGCTCGTTGCTAGGGAGGGGGCGGGCGGAGAAGAAGAAATAGCCTCCGAGCATCCCTGGTGTCCTGTAGCCAGCTCCACTTCTCTTTCGGGCTTTGATGATTCATTCCCTTTCGGGCCTGCTCTGTAGTTCGCAATACGGGTAGGCAGCACATGGGACTGAACGCTGTCAGCGCTGGCTTGTGCTCTCCTGCCTTTGAGAATTTGGGGAATAATCCTGATTTTAAATAATTGGAGATGGTATCTTGGGCCAAAGTTCCGGGTCCGCAGCGAGTGCCGTAGCTGAGCACTTGGGCTGTGGAGCCGCAGATGCCCGTCCTTGCCCGTGTCTGCTCCGGCAGCTTTCGATTTCGCGGGACAAAGTCTCTGCCGCTGGGGCCATGGAGGGACGCGCGCTCCCNGCTGCAGGCGCTGGGGGGGCTCAGCCTGGGGCCCCCGCGGGGCGGCGGCGGCGGGAGCCTGGTGCTGCTGCGGGGGCTGCCGGGCGCCGGCAAGAGCACCCTGGCCAGGTAAGCGTGTCCCGGCGCCCGGGGCTGAGCCGGGCAGTGCTTCGGTAACCCCTGTGCCCTCCCGGCACTCGCTGCAGACCCGCCGAGGCGGTGGGGAAACCGGGACGGGGCTGGGCTGGGGGCCGGGGGGAAGCGGGAGCCTCCCGGGAGCCTTGGCTGATGGCAGCCGCCCGGAACCCGCGCTCCAGGCTGCGCTGTCCCAGGCAGCTGCGGCCGTCTCTGGGTGTCCTACCCGTGGGACTGTGCGAGCTCCTGTTCCAAACGAGCGGTACCTACAGGGATGCTTCTGGTGACTGATCACCCCGACCGAGTTAGTACTTGCTCCTTTTCTTGAAGGTGCCAGATTGGTGGTGGGATTTATTTATTTATTTATTTATTGTTTGGTTTGGTTTGTTTTTTTAGTGTTTTGTTTTGGTATTTTTTTGGGTTTTGTGTTTTTTGTTTTGGTTTTGTTTTGTTTTGTTTTCTTCGTTGTGG
>VZRF01003452.1:84683-104110 GCA_013396875.1 Vireo altiloquus | reverse complement strand
CCCCGCGCTCCCCCTCCGCCTCCTCCCCCGGGGTGCCCCGAAGTTCCCGGGGGGCGCGGCGGCCTCGGCTTCCCCCGGCGTTAATCCGCCGCTCTCCCTGGCCGCAGTAAACAGGTCACGGCGGCGGCCCCGGCCGCGGCCCGTCGCTCATCTCGGCGCCTTTAATTAGTATAATTAACGTTGTTTCCCGCGCCCGCCGCCCCGCCGGCCGTGCCGTGAGGTCCCCACACCCCTCCCGCGTCCCCCCGCGCTTCCAACTTTCCGTTTCTTTGGAAAGAGAAAAAAAAAATTAAAAAAAAAAAAAAAAAAAACCCCAAAACCCCGNNNNGCCCTGGGAAGGCGGGGAGCGCACGTGCGCTGCCCCCGCCGGACCCACGCGCGGCTCCCGAGCGCTGCTTTCCCCTTCCCACCGGGGACATCCGCGCCTGGTTCGCCCCGGGAGAAAAGTCCTGAGACGTTCGCTTTCCCTGACCTGGCGCACGTGGGTTTTGGGGGGAAAAAACTGTCCAAAACTGTTGATTTAACGTACCTAGTCGTGCTTGCGGGTGGCAGGTACCCAGAGAGGCCTCCTCGCGCTGCCGGGGATGGAGCTGGGAACCTCACTCTGTTACCAGCAGCTTTCCTTAAAACTCGGTGTTTGTATGGAATAATGGAGTTTTCTTAATGCAAAAATAAAGTAATGGTGGGAAGCTGGTCTCGTGCCGCTGGGGGTCTGCAACACTCCCAAAATCTTGTCAGTGTGCGGAGAAGGGGAAGAGTCACCTTGTGCCTGTCCTTTACCGAGTGTGGATGTTCCACTCTAGGTAAAATAACTTAAAATTAATTGGCTGCTTCTTGTCACTGCTTCTCCAAGTACGTGACCTGTATTGATTATCGAGTGGCTTGGGCACAAGGAAATTATTTATTTGGGCTCAATTAACGTCCAGGACTCTCTGGGAAAATAATCTGGAGTCAGAACGTTTTAGGTTCAGAGAGAAACTGGTTTTATGAGTTTGATTATGCACAGTTAAATGATGAGACCTGAGGAGAAGTCAGCAGTTGGCTGCGTACGGGGCAGCTGATGCGCCCTGCCTGCCGTGCTTCTGTGGGACCTGTACCAGTGTACTCCATCCGTGGAGTTTTGGGGCCAGCTGGCAGGTTTTGCAGAGTTTGATGTGTGCTTGGAGGAAAGGAAACCGCTGCGTAATTTTTAAATTAGGTGGGTGTTGGTGATTTCAGGGCAGAAGTCTGGTCTGGTTTTAAATCAAGCCCCGAAGCAGCAGCCAGTGCACAGTGCCCGGGTTGGGGTTCGGGTGGGTGTGGGGTGCACTGCTGTGACACCCACGTGTGCCTCGCTGGCCTGTCTGCAGGTGACAGAGTTGGTGCTCGATAACTGCCGGTCCAGCAACGGGGAAATCGAAGGGCTCAATGACTCATTTAAGGAACTCCAGTTTCTCAGCATGGCCAACGTGGAGCTGACGTCGCTGGCCAAACTCCCCACGTTGAGTAAGCTCCGGAAGGTGGGTATCTCCTGGCTGCCAGCGCTTTGGGTGGACAAAGTCACGGGGGACGAGCCGTGGTTGCACCTTTCAGCACTCGTGGTTGGACTTGTGTGACACTGAAGGTGCTTCATGGGCCTCTGAAATGTATTTTTAAAGATGTGAAACAGTTTTGCGTGTCTCTAGTTGATTATGGCGAGTTGGGCTGTGTCAGCGACTCTTGGGGCAGTAGCTGCTTGGCTGTGGACATTGTGAAGGTCAGCCATGCCCTGCTGACCAGGGGGCCTTGGTGAGAGGCCCTTGGGTTGCTCATTGCAGGCAGTGAGCTCCAGTCCTGCTAACTTAGCACTGAGGTGCCCAAACCCATGAGACTCTAAGGAGCAGTTTATAATTCTCAACTTAAAGGAACTTTTTGACAGCCAAAGCTTGTTACCTTGGGTGAGTCTTCAAAAGTGATTACACTCTCAAAGGGAGAACAATTAACAATGATGCAGCTGAATCTAAGGCTGAAAATCCAACTCTGTAATTCCTTTTTTTCTGTACAATAGCTGGAGTTGAGTGACAACGTCATTTCTGGAGGCCTGGAGGTCCTTGCAGAGAGATGTCCGAATCTCACATATCTAAATCTAAGTGGAAACAAAATCAAAGATCTTGGCACTGTGGAAGCTCTTGTGAGTATGAAGTAGGAGGGGCTCTGGGGAGATTTAATAAATACTATTTTTTATGAAGAACTCTTAATATTTTTGCAATGGATTGATACAAAGCCTCGTCATTCTTGTGGTTGGTGCGGTTTGATGGACTCGGTGCCATGGTTATAGGACAGCATGTGTAACCCCACCACAGGAAAATGCCTCTGTGTCGGGAATGGGATGTCCCAAATCAGACGTGTTTTGCTTTTGAAGAAAAAGTGGCCAGGGTGTTGTGCTGATTCCCCTGTGCTTGCTGGTTAAGGTGTGTTTGTGTGAGTTTTCATTAAACTGTGAAGTGACTCAGACACGGGTGGGATCCAGCCAGCAGTGGAACAGTGAAGTCCAGCTGTCAGTGGTGATCCACTCACCCATTTTTCTGGATGATTGGGGTTTCTGTCCAAAACTGGGCTCTGCACACATAACCCAACCCCCAAGGTGTGGGGGAGTTGTTCCACACGAATGCCTTCGCTGGGGGTTCAGACACAGCCAGCAACTTGGACTGAACATTGAGGGAGAAAAATTCTGACTAGAAATGAGGGATGAGGACAAAGTAAATTCTGTTATGCTTGGGCTGTGACCCTGCTGTATCTGGGAGCGCCACGGGAAAAAACCTTTTCATTTATTTTCAGCAAAATCTGAAGAACCTGAAGAGCCTTGACCTGTTCAACTGTGAGATTACAAACCTTGAGGACTACAGGGACAGCATCTTTGAGCTGCTCCAGCAGATCACATACCTGGATGGGTTCGATCAGGAGGACAACGAGGCACCAGACTCAGAAGACGATGATGATGGTAATTCCTGAAACAAGCGGGGTAGGAGTAGGGTGTGCTGGAATAAACATCTCAGTGTAGTGCAGGGACTTCCTCAGCACACAGTTCTGCTCGTGTTCCTGAAGAGCAGAGTCCAGAGCGTGTTTGGTATTAATGCACTGGTACGGAGCAAAAACTCCCATCAGAGCGTTCCAGTCCTGCAGAAGCCGCCTGGGCTTAAGGGAGTTGGACTAAAGATACTTCCACAAAGGCAAAAGTATTCTCAAAGTTGTTGCCAGCAGTAAAGCCCTTTGTGCCACTGAGTGATACAGAGCAAGGGGACATGAACACTATTTTGAATAAAGAATTATAATTTTACAGCGTTTGGTAATTGCTTCAGCCCCCTGCTTCAGTATAATACAGTTTTTAGTTCCAAAAGCACACCTAATTCCTTTGGTCCCACCTTGTTTGCAGTCCTTAAGGGAGCTGTTCTGGCTCTCAGGGGTTTGCATTTGTGGCTGCTTCAGACATCGAGAGTTTTGACTGAAGCTTGTGATGGAAAAACACCATGAGTTTTTCTTAGAGAAAAAATGACAAAATTTTAACTTGGTTACAATTATGGTCTTTTCCCATGTGTTGCCTGGATTTAGAAAAAAAAAAAAATTGAAATCCCCAAATCCTTCAGGAAAAAAACTATTAGAGCCAGCCCATCCTGCTGTATTCAGAGAGGAGTGAATGGAGCTGAACTTCTGGCCTGTGTGTGTCCTTCACTGCAGAAGGGGATGAAGATGACGATGATGATGAGAATGAAGCTGGGCCTCCAGGAGAATATGAAGAGGAAGATGATGAAGATGATGGAGCTTCAGATTTGGGGGAAGGTGAAGAGGAGGAGGAAGTTGGTCTTTCATACCTGATGAAAGAAGAAATTCAGGTAAAGTTTGTAAATTCTGCCAAATGCAGAAAGCAAAGAGAAGCTCCTGTGGGGTTCTGTGGTTACAGAAAACAGTTCTGGTACAGTTCCCAGAGCATGGAAAAGAAACATCTTTCAGAAGGTGATGAGTAGAGTCTTGTAGCTATAAACTGGTTGCACAAATTACAGAAGTAAATCCCCAGGTCCTGGTCAGGGCCTCCCCTCTGGCGGCTGCAGGGTCTCGAGGGGCGAACGTGCTGGTGTGGGGTTCGTGTGCCTTGGATCCAAAGCCCCAGCCAGTACTGGTTCTCTGATAAGAGTTTGCCTCCTGTTGGAGGTAATGTGGAGTGGGTTTAATTCCATTATTCCAAGGACAAATATCGGAGGCCATTTCCCCACTTTGACTTGTCACACTCCCCTGTGTATAAAATTCCACCAAGCAGAGGGATATAAAAACAAGACTTGAGTTTGTCAAATACTCTGGAGCTGATTGTTAATTTGTTTACGTTTCTCATCTCTCAGCTTTAGAACAAGACAAAACCCAACACAACAACTTAGTAATTTTCACAGTAACTGGGGAAGATGATTCTGTTGTACACTCTTTGCTCCAGGCCCTTACTGACTGCGGGTTCAAAGGAAATCCAGAGCTGCTGGCATTTGTCTCGGAGTTAATTTGTCAATAACCTTAAGCTGGCTTAAGGTAGTGAACAATGGGGAAAAGCAAAGCAATGAGACTCTGGGGCTGACTGATGCCCTGTGGGGAAAGTGCAGGGAATTCCTGGATTTCTGCTTGGGTTCATCGTGGAAGCAAGACTTCAGTGTTGTAAAAAGCAGTGTTGTAAAAATGTCTCCCAATTTTTGTACAGGATGAAGAGGATGATGATGACTATGTTGAAGGAGGTGATGAGGAGGAAGAAGGTAAGTGTTTAAGTATTCGAGTTGTGACTGAAACCATCAATTCTCTATAATTCTTTGTCTTTGTGGGTTTGGGACATGCGCGCTAACGTAAAACCAAAATTAAAATAAAGTAAAAGTGAGGAAGAAACAACACTTTTCTGAAAGGAAAGACACTGTCTCCTGCCCAGTTGGAAATTGTTGTTCTCCCATATGGAGAGGAGTGGGACTCTGTTTTGCATCTTGTTACTGGAATATTTTTAAATAAGATTTTTCATAAAAAATTCCATGTCTCTGTAAAGACAAATCCCAGAATTTCTCCCCAGCTGAGCTCCCATCTCCTCCACATGCTGAGCTCAGCAGACCAGGTTTGGGAGCTGGATTTTCCCATTGCAAAAATGGGAATTCTGAAGGAGCAGTGCGAATTCTTCCCTTAGTACAAACGCAGCCCTGGAGTCAGGGTGGGCCACGGGCCAGGGAGTGACTGCTGGGGAATTTATGGATCGGATGGGGCAGCATTGCACTGCAGGCTCCCACCAGCAGAGCGCACAGCGCGGCACCCGAGCCTGGCCTTTTCCTGCAGAGAGACTCGGGGTGTTGTGCAGGATCCTGGTGCTGGTTGTGCAGGGATGTTCCTGTGCTCCCCACTCCCATCTCCTGGTGCTGGTTGTGCAGGGATGTTCCTGTGCTCCCCGCTCCCATTGCCCACCTGCTCCGGGTGCTGCGCGGGCAGAGTGTAATGCTGTGTGCATCCTTCTCTCCTTAGCAGAGGGTGTCCGAGGGGAGAAGAGGAAACGAGAGCCCGAGGATGAAGGCGAGGAAGAGGAGGATTAATTTGCAGGACCAGACTCTCCAGTTATGGAAGACGCAATAGTGATTATGCAGCTCTGTATGTCCATGTACCATAGATGTCCTGACAGAAATCCTATGTTAACTTTTTATAGCAGAAGTGTGGTTTTACTATTCCTGCCCCTTTTATCATTCCAGATAAGCTCTGATAGCCCATAGGGAACCTTCTGTAGAGAACAATTTTCAGCCCTATAATCACCGAAGTCATTGGCAAATTCCCCCCACCAGACTTTTCTTTGGAGCTCTTTAATTTCGTACAGTCTTTCTGTGTTGGTCACTGTTAGCCCCGAATCCAACCCCATGCCACATGGGTTTAATATTGGGAGTTTTCATTCAGGATTTTAAAGTTTTTACACTTAGAAAGCTGAATAGGAAAATGCTCTACAGCAAATTCCCCACTCTCTTCAATCAGTTGACTCTAGGCCAAGTTTTCCATGGATTCAACTGGAAACCCCAACTAGATGACACCCATGTTTAAGGTTTTTAAAAGGTGACTCCTGTGATTTTTTTGAAGGCTCCTCTCTATATTAGGTGTTCCAGGGTAAAGCCTCAGTGTGTTTCAGAAGATGTTTTTGTTTTCCTGCATGCTCCAAAGTTCAGTGTTTGGAGTATTCACTAGATTACTTCAAGGGTGTATTTTGGCAAACTGAAAGAGTTGTGATCCTTTAAGGGTTGCAATCCATAAATTTTCTCCCGAGTCCATTGTCACTGCAGGTATTAACAGAGCAATTAATGTGTAGTTTTAAACCTTTTGCTAGAAATCTTTGTTAAACCTTCACTCACTTTGCTCTTGCATTGTCATTCTGGGAATTCTGCACCACTCATGGCTATAAAATGTATAAAATAGATGAAATATGCATTTCTGATGCAGAAGTGAACGGGTAACTCCTCCAAGCGTGTTATTTTCCACCCCCCCAGCTTTCCTAGAGCTGTTGAAGGGAAGGATGAACCCAAGCTGGCCCTTCTCTGCACGTCACCTCTTAAACTGTTTAAATCTGGTTGTAGGCAAAACGCTCAGTTTGTGTGTAACAGTTGGGAATATTTGGGGGTTTATATTGAGTGGCTGCACAGACGCATCAGGAGCAAGCATGTGGGACGTGCAGAGAAGCTTTTTTTTCTAGCAGCCTTTATAATTCCTAATCTGCCCCAATGTATCATCTTTCCTGTTGGAAACAAATTTCAACTTCCGGCATTCCTCCTTCAGGCGTGATCTGGGTTTCACACAGTGTAGTCGTGGTATCACACTGACTGGCATTGTCTCACATAGGTCCTGAACCAAATATCACACACAGCTTTATTCCAGAGACTTATTTTTGTATCTGTCCTGGCTGTCAACAGCTGCTGGAAACTGGGGAGAGCCTGCAGGTGGGCAGAAGGAGGTTCCTGGGCCTAAGCGAGTCAGTCCCTCTTCACCTGGTTCCCCGTGGATGTTCCTTAGGAATTTCACAGACTAGTTCAGTGTGACCTCCAGCTCTTCCGTGGAGTTTAGATCGTGCAGGGTTGAAGTTCTGCAAAGCCCCACTCCCCGTGTGGTTCTTTTCCCCCCCAACTAGAGCCTTAACTCTGGGTGTCTCCTGTAGCTGTGTAGCGAGGCCAAACCTTCCCGGCCTCGAAGTGGAGTCAGGCGGGCGGTGGCACACTCGGGAACAACTGGCTCCTTGGGCTTTGTGTTTTTTAAGGAATATCTCTAAAGACACGAGAAAAGTCGTGGTGGAACTTCCTTTGCAGCCACAACCAAGTCCTGTGTTTGTGATGAGTCCTGGGTGGGTCAGTGCATGGCTGTCATGTCCTGGAGGCTCTGGGCGAGGCACTCACTCCGTGCTCAGCTTTGAGAGAAAAAGTCTTTTCCCATCCTTTCGCTTAATGTCTTTAGATTGAAACTTGTTATTTATAAGTGTGTACGTTAGAGCACCTCCGTGTCAGGGTTTTACTTAACTGTTACTGATGAAGATAAAATTAGTTTTAAAATGGAAAAAAGAGTCTATTTTGATGGATTAAAATAATGTGGGTGGTGGGCTTGTTTGGATAAGCGAGTCCAGCTCCTGAGACCAGACAGACAGAGCTCCGAGGGGTGACAGCCCTTCCCTAGGCCAGACTTGCCACTTCCCAAACACCCGCAGTGCCGTGCGTCAGCCACCACGTGGAACCTGAGCCCTGACAAACCCAACTCCCCAAGAATCTGTTTGTCCCAGTGTCACCATCCCCGGTCCCGTGTCCTCCGCTCGGCATGCAGCAACAGCGTTTTTTAACGAGGAATTCAGAGCCTCCAGATAACTTTTGAAACTTTTTTGCTTGGTGGGTGGTCTTTTCATGCAAATACGTCAGGGTGGGTTTTATATTTTGTAGAGGTTTTGTCCTATTTTAATGCTCTTTGTATGGCAGTCTGTATATAGTGTGGTTCGGTTCCTTCTCCGACTCTTTCCTGAAACTTTGGAGTAACTGATTTTGTGCAACTGTGTTTTGAATAAAGCCATGACAGTGTTAAATTAAAGACAACAGCCCTGCAGCACTCTTCTGGTAACTTTTAGTTGTAACAAAACATGTTTCCTCCCCATGTGTGCTGTAAATTTTAAATTAAAAAGTTTTCAAACTGAATTATTTCAAATAAATTGAGACTATTGTATTGGATTACTTTTTGGGGTACGTCCACCTGTGGAGAATAGAACATTTCTCAAGGAATGGAGTAAGAGGGAATTTTCTTTCCTGTTATGTTTAAATGGGGTGGAAACCTGAAGAATTCCTGGGGATGGAACTTGAACTTTAGTCTTTGGTAACATCGTAACAGTCGAGGATGTTCTGGAGAAGATGGATGGTCCCTGAGTGTTTCCAGGTGAGTTTAACACAGATGTCATAGGTAACCAGAGTCTGGGTGAGTCTGGAGATTGCTTTTCACAGATCCTGCCTTGTGCCCGGCAGCCTGAGCCAAGTCTGGTGCTGAATTATTCCTCACACAAGAACAATGTTTAAAAAAACCCTGGTGCTCCTCCCGAGCTAGAGAGAGCATTGTTTTATCTTGGGATTAGTCCAGCATTCCTGGCAAAAATCCCTTGGATGCACTTGAGAAAGCCCTTGGCAAACAGGCTTTTCTGCTGCTGGATGAGCAATTAGGCAAGAAATGGGTGGTGACTTTCTGGGGTATTTTATTTAGTTTTAAAGGGTGGGGAAGAATTGCCGTTCCAGCTGAAGCCCTGTGCACCCATTTCCCACTGGATTTGGGACCAAACAGGGAACCCGAGTTTCGGGATGACTTTAAACAGGTTAAATCCATCTGTTGGGGGTGCAGGTGGGTGAGGTAGAACCAGGCTGTCATATGGTACTTTGATGGCAAAGGAGAGAGGAGAAGGCTCAAGTGCTGTGTGGGCACATCTTCAAAGCCAGGAAAAACCTGCGGTGTGGCTGCTGGGCTGCTTGTCATGACGCGTGTGGAACCGGCTCTCCTTGCCCCGCCTCTGGTTTACACAGCTCATCTACTGCAACAGCACCAGGCACCTGTCCCTCCCGGGGTCTCGGGATGGGATCGAGCAGGGACCAGGGGATGCGGCCCTTCCCCATGGTCCAGCAGCGCCCCAGCCTGAGGACTGTCCCCCGCCCTCCATTTTGCTGCAGTGAGGGGAAGCGGTGCTGTGAGGGGAAGCGGTGCGGCGGGCGGCTTCCTCCGTTCTGCTCCTTCCTCCTCCTTCTTCTCCTGGGGCTTTTGTCTTGTGGTGCCCCTTCTTGCTCCTTCCCTGGCCTTTACCTCCCCCTCACAGTGGTGCTTCCCGTCCTCTCCCCTCCTCAGGGGTCGGGGCGCCTTCCCGCCTCACGGACCCGCCTCAGGGGGCGCGCGGGCCCCCGAGCGCGGGAATCCGCGACCCACGGGGTTCCCCTGCTGCGGGCAGCAGGGGTCGAGCGGCGACCCCGCCGCTGATTGGCTGAGATTTGCCGCAGTTCCGCCCCTCCGCCTTCCCGCCACCCGCGCGCGCGGCGCCCCGCCCACGGCCCCTCAGGCCCCTCACGGCGGCGGCGCGGGGGAAACTGCCCCCAAATGCCCCATTTCCACCCCAAAACAGCTTCTGCTCTCCCCGGAAATGCCTCATTTCCACCCCAAAACAGCCTCCCCACCAGCCTTCAGGAGAGGCTTTTCCCCTCAGGTTGTGTGAACTTCATGCCGGTGGTGGAAGAAAACGTCATTCAGAGTCCAAGCGGAGAAAAAAACCGAAAATACAAACTGTGATCCTGAAGGTAGTTATCAACGTCGAGTGAGGAAGGGTAAATTCAGCCAGGCTTTGGTGCAAATGCGCCGGGTGAAAATACGAGGGAATTCCTCATATAATTCTCCAGATTTCCTCGTTAAGCCCAGTAGTTTGCCCAGTTAAGCAAGAGAGCTTCAAGGTGTGTGCTTTGAGGCAGCTCCTGCTGCCATGTAGTTCCTAATGTTCCCCAAATTGGTCCTACTTTCCCAGGGGAATGTGGCAGGTGCAGGTTACAAGGAAAACCTTCCCTTTTCTCACCTATATCCCACTGCCCAATTCCCGTTTAATTCAACCCAGCCACAGTACTGAAAGGATTTGGGGTTATTTTTGTGACCTGGGTGCCTGGGTCAGGGGAGTGATGGTCTGGGGCTCTCACAGGTCAGACTTTCAAAAAAGGGAGGGTTTTTTTGGTATGAAATGTGAACAAGAATGGCTAGAACTATCCCTTGCCATTCCCACACATTCCAAAACGACCAGATAGCCTTTGCCCCCCTTTCTGCTCCCTCAAATGAAATTAATTTAAAAAACCTCGCACTGCTGAGGATATAAACCCCGAGGGTCTCTCAATGCCTAGCCCGCAGGCAGCTCACTTTGAACTTTCCTCATCTATATTTTTATGTGAGAATGAGGAAGCCAACATTCTCGTAGAATCCTGTGAATTCAGGAATTTGGCCTTGGAGAAAACTGTAAAATCCTTTGAGCTGCATGATGGAGTAATGAGAAATCTCAGAATGAAAACTGCCCCCATTCTACAGCAAACAGAGCTGTTGTTGATTTTGGCAGCAAGAGCTGCTGTATGCTAAAAATACACCACTTTCACTGGTCATACCCATTGCAAAGGTCTGAACCGAAGAACGAGATCTGAATTTACAAGATAAAAATGATGCTTGAATTATTTTTATCCGTTTCTGAGTCTTGGTTGTGCCTGGGGTTGCACTGTCACATTAGAGGTGCACACTTGTGTTCTCCATTTGCTCATCAATCGAACGGCACAAATGGAGAGTCAGGAATGTGGCTCCCCCGGGGTACCAACACGCATGGGATAGGACAGAAGGATCAGGGACAGCAGCTGCTTGAAGCAGGACATGGAAAATGTCCCTCTGCAGAGCCTGGGGCTGAGAAATTCCTGTTGCTACCGCTGTTGGGATGTTTCTCACTGGAGCCAGAGTTTGGTCCCCTGGGGAACACTCTTCTGGCTTTAAACTTTAAAATTACCGTTCATAGTGTCATTCATTATATGCTAGTTTCTGCTTTGAGTGTGTCTCATAAAAAAATATAACAAAAAATGAGCCCCAAAAATAGCCAAGGAAAGTCTTTCCTTCTGCTTCTAATGTAATTGGCACAAATGAGGGAGATTCCAAAAATGAATGTTCAGCCACAACAGCAAAGCAGCAGAAAACCACAGGACACATTAAAGCTGGGAACTCCTGGCACGGAGAAAAGGATTCTGTTCTGGGGAAACAATGACCCCAGAGTGTGGGTTAATGCTGGAAAAGGAGCTGGTCTCTCCTATGTGAATGAAACATGTTCACACAGGGTATTTGAGGGGCATTTCCTTCTAGAGTAGAGTTAAATAAAATAATCTAGTGATGACTGAGGAGCAGCCAGTCAGAGCTTCTCAGCATGGCCTCAGTGAAGCACTGATATCTTCTGGCCATTTGTGAGGGGCTTGGTCACATCCTTGTCCCTGGGAATGCTGAGGACATGCAGGAATCACGTTTAATTAGGAATCTGATGCTGGAAAGGAGTTCCTGGCTAATGGCGTTTTGAAACTAAGGTGTCTCTGCAGCAAGTGCCTTTCGGAACTCATTTCAGAATCACATCTGTGTCTCTCAGCTTCATCACCATGATGACTCATAATTATTCTGCTTAAAAGTGTGCTGTGGTGTTTCTTCTGCGCTGTTTTGAGTGAGCTCCCATGTCACAGCAAAACCCAATTGGAATGACTTGGGTAATTTGTGTTCCTGGAAACCAAGAACGTCTTCAATCTCTTCTTTCATCAGCGTCTGATGTTGGAGGATCCACACCAAGAGCCGTAGGATCAGCACTGGGAATTCACGTCTTGCCCTCTTGTGCAAGTCATAAAAGTACTTAAGAATGTAATTGAGAGCTGACTTTTTAATGCCGAATACTGGCTATGCTCACACCTCCTGTGCACACCCACCCCATACTCCCGCTACAGTTGTGCAGCTCCAAAAGCTTCTGGTGTTAAATTCTGTGTTTGGGGTGTGCTTTGAAGCACAGGCTCGTGGAGATGAGAATGTTTTCTCTGATGATCTGCTGAGGGGTATTTCCTTTCCGGGGGGAGGGAGGCTGCTTGTTGGTGAAATCTTTTACATTAACATATTACACAAATTAACAAGGTTTTCCCCGGGAGAGCCCTTTATTTCCCACAATCATCCAGAATTCTCCTCATTCACATCCCTGTCCAGACCACATCATTCCTCTGCAAGTAACTGTAGGGACAGAAGGAGGAAGAATATTAACCTCTCTCTGCTCTGAGGTTCTGGATCGCTGGAGGCTTCAATTGCTACATGAATGTTAAGCATTCTCACTGCAAAGAAGACTCCTAGCTCATCACTGAAAATCAAAAAGTGTTCCCTAGAACAAAGAGAGGAACCCTGGAGAAGACGGGAATAATCAAATGGCCACAGAGACAAACTGGTTAAATTTGGGAATTCTCACATGCGTCTCAATCCAAGTTTTTGAAGTGCTTGTCGCTCTCCTCTCTCCAGCACGCCTGGATTTCTAATGGTGTGGAAAATGTGCTTCCACTGGGAATCAAACAGGTCCGGACCAAAGTTAGGGCTGCCTGGCCGGGCTGGGAGGGGGCGGCACTCGGGTTTGCTGTTCTTGGATGTATTTTCCTGTCAATCCATGTGTGCACTGCTCAGGGAACCGGGCACCAACACGCTGCTGCACAGCCCGTGTGGTTCCTCCGGTGCCACGTGCGGAGCAGGGAAGGGAAGCAGTTCAATAACTGCAGCTCCATGGAAAGCTCCCGGTGGCTGTTCCCTAAGAACGCATTCCCAGCCCTGGCGGTGAACTCGGGCTGCAGGAGCCCTGGACCGGGAGAACGAGCACTAGAGGGCACAGCGCGACCAGCGACGGGCACGGCTTTGGAGAGGGGAGGCAGAGCCCGCCTGCCTCTGAGCTGCCTCCATCCCTGCGAGCCCGAGTGACTCCTTAAAATGGCACCTTTTGGAAGGTTCTGGACTCGTTAGCTGCAGTAATTCAAGGACGAAAATGCAGCAGAGAATCCGAGAATATCCCGAGTCGGAAGGGGCTCTTGCCCAGAGAAACACTTCGGCTCCGCGTTTCTGTCCGCATTCCATAAATGATCAAAAAAAAGGAAAGGTGAACTTGTTGGCAGGAACTGTGAAGGAAACAGGAGGAGAACCCAATATCCTTGTGTTGCAACATCCCAGAACTTAGTAAAACGAAGCAAGTGTGTTTAAAATGAGAAATACAGCACCAAAAGATAATGACAGGGAGCATGATGGGGGACGTGGAATGCTCTGCAGAAGTTGTGGTGCAGTAGGATTATCAAGAGCATGTAGATAGAAGAGTGAAAAGAATTTTGTTAGCTCAGGAAGAAATCAAAGACAGAAAAGGCAGGAAATCCGTGGTTGGAATTGATGGAAATTCATGGGTTTATGCTTTGCACTAGGTACCATGGAAGTTTGGTGATGACAAACTTTCCTGATTCATTTCTGATCCCTGTTGCTCCCCCCAAGAAACAAAGATCTCCCAAGATATCTTTTCTTTCCTATGGCTTGATTTCTAGAAACATGGAAGGAAAAACTCCAGAAGGAGTAGCCCTTCTATTTCCTTCTGGTTTCATTTCCCTACATCTCCAGTAACATAAATAATTTTATAAGCAATATAAAACATTTCCAGAAGGCACACATTGAAAGCATGAAGCCCTCGGGATCCTCTGCCCAAACAAACTCCTTCCTTCCCTCTCCTCTCTGTGTTTCAGCGAGCGCTCCAGCAGCCTCATTGTTTGGATAATTCAGGGTGCCAGATGGCTGTAAATATGTTCGCAATCCTCCTTGCCCTGCTCCCTCCTCCCTGGCACCCTCGCTGCTCTACGCGGTACCGAGCACCTGGTCTGTTCCCATTTGGAGTCCCCCTTCTCCCCTCTGGAGCTAAATTGGCACCTCTGGTTTGTATTTTAAATGAAGTGGGAAGATCTTAGGGAATGTTTTGTACCAGGGAATACTTTCTTCACTGTCGCTTGCACCATCAGTTAATGGAAAACGTGCCTTCTGCCCTGTGGCATGAGCTTTCTTCCCGCAGGAATCCTGTCCCTGACATAGTAAGGTGCAGCTCACCTGCCGGGAATCACAAGGGAGGAGCAGCTTCTTCCTATTTTGAGCACAGCGATCTCATACTCACCCTTGGCATGGGGTAGGGGCACACAGAACAGGGTGATTCATCCCAAATCATTCCCCCAGGACCTGGCAGAGGCAGCATTTGAACAACCAGCCCCTTTCTTCCTGCCTCGCAGGCTCTGGATTCATTGTCATAATCTGATCCTGTTATTCCATAACTCGGGAGTGCCCAAATCCTGGGGCCTGAGATAACTTCTGTGTAATGAAACATTCCCAAACCACTGAGCAGTAAGAAAACGACAGAAAACTGTTTCAATGGCACTGCAAAAAGGGAATTTGGTTTTAAGACATCTGAAAATACAGGCAGTGACGTTTGGAGAACTGAGGAATAACTGAGGTCACGAGCTGCCTGAGGAACGCTGCAGCAGCACAAACTCAGGTCACGGGAAGGGTGAGCTGTGCTCAGGAAGAAGCAAGAACTCATCCAGATTTGTCTGTGGTTTTGCTCTCGTTGATGAGCTGGTGGATGAACCCTTCCCTGGAAGGCAGGAGGGAGCAGATGGCAGCAGGCAAATATCTGACTTGAGCAAAGAGGGAGAAACTGATTTTCCGAAGGATCTATTTGACATACAGAGGCCAAATGTTATTTTTATGAGTCAGGACAAGCCAGACCTCTCATTTATTGAACTTTACCAGTTTGTGTCCTGCCAGCAGACCCAAACCGAGTGACCCTGTGACCTATAAAGGACAAGAGAGCTGGCGGCCTGGAGCAGGCATTCCGAGCAGGCTTTTCCAGCCTGAAATTCCGAATGCCACCTCACGATTTCTGGGAAGCACGACTCCCAGCTCGATCTGCAGAAAGGTAGACAGCGCTCAGATTATATATAGCAGCAAGTGGGCTGGGAGGAGAAACACTGGGCTGCACGGAGCGGGAGGCTGCTCTGGAGAAACCCAGGGAGTGTCTTACGGTGCTGCACAAACCACAGGGGCACCTGGCGAGTGATTCCAGGAGCAGGACCCAGCGCTGGCCCGTGGGCAGCACTAATGGAGTGAAGGAGAGCCCTAGGCAGTGCCTGGGGCAGGTTGGGTGCACTCAGATTGATCCTTTGCTCTCAGTTCTTCGTCATCCTGTTCCACCCCCTGCCATGGGCAGGGACACATTCCACTGTCCCAGGCTGCTCCCAGCCCTGTCCAGCCTGGCCTTGGACACTTCCAGGGATGGGGCTGCCACAGCTGCTCTGGGCAGCCTGTGCCAGGGCCTCTCCACCCTCACAGGGAGGAATTTCTTCCCAAAATCCCATCTAAACCTCCTCTCTTTCAGTTTAAAGCCATTAATGACTCAGCCCATTTGTTGAGAGTCCTTTAAATAATGATGTCCACATCTCTGCTGGCTCATTCCAGGCTATGCCAGACCTTTGCCTACTGCCCAGTGTCTGTGAGCCACAGATTCCTTCAGCTCTGAATGGTTCCCTCTGTCCTCCTGTCCTACATGTATGGGCTCTTTATTCTGACCACAGGCCATGTTCCGTCGGCCTTAGGGCAGGGGTTTGGAAGGAGAAATCACCATTTCAGTGCAGAACTCCCAAGCCACTGCTGTCAGGAGGGGACTGAGCTCTGCACTTTGAACTCTGGCTTGTCTGGCCTCTCCCAAACATTCCCAAATGTTAAAAAGATTTTAAAATCTTCTCTCGCCTCTGAGCCAGGATGATTCGTGTCAAAACAGAGCAACAAGTTGTTAACACGTTACAGATTAAGGAAGTGGAAGAGTCACTGTAGTTTTCAGTCCCTTGGCACATTTTATAGAGTCAAACAAAACAGCAGTGTCTGAAAGCAGAGGAGAGTTGCCATTCCTGGGCCAGGCTCAGGAAACACTTCCAAAAGGTACAACTACAGCTGCAACTTTCACCTTTCCCGTGGTGTCACTTCACCAGGTGTCATGTCAAATATCCCCAGTGTCAACCCAGCCCCTCTGGCCACTCAGGGAGGGGAGTGTGAGGATCTCTGAGCCTGATGAGGAGCTCCCCAGCAGCTCAAACTGGATTTAGGGAAAAGAAATCCAAGGCACCGTACTGTGTATCTCATCCTTCCTAACGAGAGGAAACGCACACAAATCTCCACACATGCATTTTCCAGGGATACATTTGCACACAGGTATAGCTGGCATACAAAACCACTGAATTTTTTTCCTTTTCTCTCATTTTTTAGGGAAGTGGGTCTGTTCTCGCTGAGCTTTAATTTGAAAACCCAGTTGGAACTTGTTAAGTCAATAATTATTCTTGTGAATGTGGGTCAAACTATTTTATGTCTCTTCCTCTCTAGAGACTTGGAAGAAGATTCAATCCTCCAGCACTCCAAGGTAGGAAGAACCACGCTTTCTATTTTATTTCAAAAGTCCAAACTGGTTGTCACAGGCTGAGGAGGGACAGGGTGGTGTGAGCGAGCAGCGCTGCTGCAGTGCTGGGTGTTCACCTACAGCTGCTGACACAGGTGTCCAGGAAAGAATGTCCCCATCTCTGATAACATATCGAGTGCCTTGGGATCCCAAGGAATTTGTTCTAGGGGTGTGCTGAACATATTATTCAGTTGGGATATTGGAGGGTGTATAGCTTCCCACCTTCCACCTCTAGACAGAAATCCCACTTTCTCTTTTTAAGGCATGTGCCTTATTGGAGGAAAAAAATAAAAGCAACAATTTCTGCAGTTTTCTCTATCAGCAACTCCACAAAATCCTTCTGCACAGCAGGAGCCATTGGCTGTCTTGGAAAATTTTATTTATCCACCCCCTCCTCAGCCTGAGAACCCTCTGCCATGAGTCACTGGCATTCCTGCTCCACTCGGGAGGTTAGGGGCTTTTTCCACGGATGGAAACTGCGAGAGGAACCAGACTTTATCCACCACAATTTTATTCCTGTGCCCTGCTTTGTTAGGTCTAATTCCAGCCTGCAGAATAGCCCACTGCCACTGGAACAACATGAACCCGTTTCAGCTTTACACCCGAGTTTTGTCACCCGTCAGCAGTGTGAAAGTTGCCTCCAAGTGTAAATTCTATTTAAAGCCACCAAAAGCCTCTTAATCGATACCTCCTGCTTTCCAGCAGCCTCTCAGCACTGCGGAGACACTGCAGCTGCTCCCTCTGTCCCAAATCTGCAGTGGGTGAAACTTGGGGCAGCTGTGTGTCACATGGGGCTGGTCTCTGGGGCTGTACCCCAAAACGTGCTCTCCGGGCAGGAGCTGTGTGGGGCAGGGTCAGCTCCATCTGAGCACAGCCCCTGTGGCTTGTGGGGTTTGGTGGTTTTCAGCCCCCTCTTCCCAGGGTGTTTCATAGAGTCACAGAATCATGCAGTGGTTTGGGTCTTGGGGGGGACCTTAAATCTCATCCTGTTCCACTCCCTGCTGTGGGCAGGGACACCTTCCACTGTCCCAGGCTGCTCCGAGCTCCATCCAGTCTGACCTTGGACTCTTCCAGGGATGGAGCAGCCACAGCTTCTCTGGGCAGCCTGTGCCAGGGCCTCTCCACCCTCACAGGGGAGGAATTTCTTCCCAAGAATTCCATCCTAAGGTGTCTCTCTGTTATTCCCTTAGAAAGNGCAGGAGCATTCCGGGGATTGGCTGTGCTGGGAAGCAGGCAGGGAGCGCAGGCACCAGAGCCGAGCGCCAGCTGACGAGCACAGCACACGCTCGCCCGCTCCTCAGCATGTGTTGAGCAAATTGCAGCTATTTTTATAGGAGACGCTTTGCCTACATCTTAAGAATCCAGTCCCAATCCCGTCTCCCTGTAGTGTAATGGGAAATCCCCTTCCCAGCCCCCTTTTCCCTGTTCTGTACGTGTCTTCAAGGCACAGTTGGGCAGAACCCAGACTTCTTGGCCATTATTGGGCTTCAGGCTTCTCTGCTGTGCACCGCCCGGCCAGGGCGCTCTGTATTGCTGTAATGATACAGTGTTTTGTCTCCAGAGCCAACATAATTGCCACACTGGACAATACCAGCCCTTTCTGGGAATGGCAGGCGGCTGCTCCGCTGCTGGGCAAGCACGGCCCCTTTGTGCAGCGTTATTCCCGCTTGGATAGCCCCACCGAGCGGGGGGCACCACACAAAGCCACCTCTTTGCTGCCCTTGGCTTTGCGGCTCTGTAGGGCTCCCTGCGCCGTGCCAGAGGCTCTGGGAATGCCGCCGAGGGCAGGGGGCCGGGCAGGGGGCTGGCAGGAGGCAGCAGGGAAACAGAGCAGGAAAAACTGTGAGGGGTGAGGAGAGAGGCAAGATCCCCAAAACAGCCCCGAGGAGCTTCAGGGACTCTGAGGAGAGCAGGGCAGGGCTGCTCCTGGTGACCTTTCAGCCTGTGCCAGAGTGTGTGGTGGCTCTTCCAGAGGCCTCCGCTCAGAGCAGCATGGCAATGAGCATTCCGAAACCCAGGGAGAGCTGCTGGTGAGGGAGTCACAAATCCAGCACCTGCTGGCGCTGCCTGGGATGCAGCAGGTCACAAGTGAGGTGCGGTGGTTCCCTGCAAAGAATTTTGTGGAGCAATCCAGTTCATAAATGTGGAAAGGCACTTTAAGTTATCACTGGAAGTATCACTGGAGTCTGGTTAAGCCAAACTCACTGAGAAAGGTTTGGGGTTTTATTTTTTCTTTAATTTAAAAAAATCTTGTCATTGCAGCCAGGAAAGAAAAGAGAAAACACCAACCACGACCAGGAAGTAACTCTGTGGGTTTAATATTTTCGTGGACTATTTGCCACGTAGGTAAGGGAATTAGGTTTCCTTTTAAAAAACAAGGAACAGTTGGATGTTATCACGAGTGAACTTGTGAGACACAGCCACGTCCTGCCCGTGGGTGTGAAAGCTGAGCCAGCCCATGAGCTGACGATCTGAGCTCTGCTCCGGGCTCAGCTTTCGTTCCAGTGGGGCTGATTCAGGTCCTGGGCAGCCCCAGCAGAGCCTGCTGCTGTCTGTGACACCTGAGAGAGCAAGGCAAACCTACCAAAACTGCTGTTGGTTTGTGATGTCCGGCTCCCGCACACACCCCCTGATTTTTCAGCTCAAAAAAAGATGAAGAAAAAGAGAAATTAGAACGGAAAAGCCCAACCCCCACAACTGCCTGTGTGGGCTGTCAAATCCCAGGGTTCTGGAGAGCTCTGTGTGCACCCCAAAATAACAGCTGCCAGCTCCAAGTTCTTCAGGGGACTGCGCCAGGCCAGAGCTCTGCGAGCTGCACCCAGCAAATGCCTCCATGGCTTGTGTAATGCTGGAGACCAGCCTGGACTTCCCACATCTTCAGGAGAGTTCCTGGATA
>VZRF01003452.1:52063-82048 GCA_013396875.1 Vireo altiloquus | reverse complement strand
GCTGACGAGCACAGCACACGCTCGCCCGCTCCTCAGCATGTGTTGAGCAAATTGCAGCTATTTTTATAGGAGACGCTTTGCCTACATCTTAAGAATCCAGTCCCAATCCCGTCTCCCTGTAGTGTAATGGGAAATCCCCTTCCCAGCCCCCTTTTCCCTGTTCTGTACGTGTCTTCAAGGCACAGTTGGGCAGAACCCAGACTTCTTGGCCATTATTGGGCTTCAGGCTTCTCTGCTGTGCACCGCCCGGCCAGGGCGCTCTGTATTGCTGTAATGATACAGTGTTTTGTCTCCAGAGCCAACATAATTGCCACACTGGACAATACCAGCCCTTTCTGGGAATGGCAGGCGGCTGCTCCGCTGCTGGGCAAGCACGGCCCCTTTGTGCAGGGTTATTCCCGCTTGGATAGCCCCACCGAGCAGGGGGCACCACACAAAGCCACCTCTTTGCTGCCCTTGGCTTTGCGGCTCCGTAGGGCTCCCTGCGCCGTGCCAGAGGCTCTGGGAATGCCGCCGAGGGCAGGGGGCCGGGCAGGGGGCTGGCAGGAGGCAGCAGGGAAACAGAGCAGGAAAAACTGTGAGGGGTGAGGAGAGAGGCAAGATCCCCAAAACAGCCCCGAGGAGCTTCAGGAACTCTCTGAGGAGAGCAGGGCAGGGCTGCTCCTGGTGACCTTTCAGCCTGTGCCAGAGTGTGTGGTGGCTCTTCCAGAGGCCTCCGCTCAGAGCAGCATGGCAATGAGCATTCCGAAACCCAGGGAGAGCTGCTGGTGAGGGAGTCACAAATCCAGCACCTGCTGGCGCTGCCTGGGATGCAGCAGGTCACAAGTGAGGTGCGGTGGTTCCCTGCAAAGAATTTTGTGGAGCAATCCAGTTCATAAATGTGGAAAGGCACTTTAAGTTATCACTGGAAGTATCACTGGAGTCTGGTTAAGCCAAACTCACTGAGAAAGGTTTGGGGTTTTATTTTTTCTTTAATTTAAAAAAATCTTGTCATTGCAGCCAGGAAAGAAAAGAGAAAACACCAACCACGACCAGGAAGTAACTCTGTGGGTTTAATATTTTCGTGGACTATTTGCCACGTAGGTAAGGGAATTAGGTTTCCTTTTAAAAAACAAGGAACAGTTGGATGTTATCACGAGTGAACTTGTGAGACACAGCCACGTCCTGCCCGTGGGTGTGAAAGCTGAGCCAGCCCATGAGCTGACGATCTGAGCTCTGCTCCGGGCTCAGCTTTCGTTCCAGTGGGGCTGATTCAGGTCCTGGGCAGCCCCAGCAGAGCCTGCTGCTGTCTGTGACACCTGAGAGAGCAAGGCAAACCTACCAAAACTGCTGTTGGTTTGTGATGTCCGGCTCCCGCACACACCCCCTGATTTTTCAGCTCAAAAAAAGATGAAGAAAAAGAGAAATTAGAACGGAAAAGCCCAACCCCCACAACTGCCTGTGTGGGCTGTCAAATCCCAGGGTTCTGGAGAGCTCTGTGTGCACCCCAAAATAACAGCTGCCAGCTCCAAGTTCTTCAGGGGACTGCGCCAGGCCAGAGCTCTGCGAGCTGCACCCAGCAAATGCCTCCATGGCTTGTGTAATGCTGGAGACCAGCCTGGACTTCCCACATCTTCAGGAGAGTTCCTGGATAACGGGGACTGCCAGGCAGTGGTGGGGATGGACACCTCCTCTGACCTTTTAATGCCATTTATTTCTGAGAGGATGGTGAAGGAGCAGGGCAGGTGTGTCCTGGTGGAGATGTAGTTTGGGACACAGCCCAGACATGAGAGCAGCAATGCCAGGGCTCATCCAGCTCCACCCCAGGGGATGCTCCAGGCAGACTTCAGCAGTTCCTGGGAACCAGTGCTCGCTCCTGTCCTTGGGGCACGACAGGAGCTGGGGCCTGCGGTGCAAAGGGAGCTCTTACAAAGGAGGTATAAACTGCAACTGATTTATTGGAACACTGGTTGATTCATCAGGGGACGCCATGGAGGAAAGGAAGGGTCCAAGCTTTGAGAAGCAAATTTGGGTGAGAACAGGCACCTTTTCACTCTTTTGAACACTGTAAATAATAATAATAATAATTAAAAAAAAAGACCAGATGGCCGCCCTCCCCGGTCCCTCCCTCCCATCCCAAGGCTTGCCTTCACATCATGCTCTTCCTAAACTGCGACTGTGAGCTCTGTTTGGGCTTCGAGTCTGACTGCTGCAGCTCAAACTGTTTGTACAGGTCCCTCAGCTCTTTGATCTCCTGCAGCACCCTCTTGGCTTGGCTCCAGGTGGAGGAAGCCTCCCCCAGCAGCCTCTCAGATTCCTGCAGGATCCTTTCAGAGTCCGACTTGGAAGATGATGAGGAAGAAGAGGTGGTGGTGATGGTGGTGCTGGTGTTGGAGTCCTTGGTCTTTCTCTTGCCTTCCCCGTAGCCCTTCACCTCTGTCAGCAGTTCCTGAGTTTTTTCCAGTTTCAGTGCAACCAGTTCCTGTATCCGGGACAGCTGCTCCGGCTCTGCCGAGGCAAACTGAGCCTCCAGCCCCTTCCTCAGCACCGCCCGGTGCGTGGAAGAGTCCCGTCGGGACAGGATTTCTTCCATGGAGGCACATTTATTCTTTTCTGAGTACGAGAGCTTTTTGGGGACCTGCGGTGTGTACATGGTCCCTTTGTCAAAGGAGTCATTGCGCTGCCCAGCTCTGTCCCACGAGGTCACCTCCTGCCGCGGGAGGCTCCCCGTCCGCCCTTTCTCCGGTGCCTTGGTGTTGTCCGAGTCCGAGCGGCGCCGCCCAGCAGTGAGGTGTGCCACGGACTTGTCCAGATCCACCCGGAAACTCTCCTCGCAGGTGCCGTGATCCTCCGGAGAGGCGTCTTCCTCCTGGATCAGGTCGAGGGTCAGCATTCCGTCGGAGGTTGAGGTAGATGCCTGGAGGAGCAGAAAGCAGAGCTGTGTTGGCACCAGAAGGGCTGCACTGGCTTCCAAGGGTCTCTACACTGCCGAGCACACACAGTGACACAGCCTGCACATGGGGGTCTGGCTGAGCTGCAGATCCACAGACCCAAAGCACCGTGGCTGAGCCCTCCCTGCTCACCCACGAGCAGCTCCCTGGCTGTTCCCAGCGGGAAGCTGAAGGAGCAGGTGTCAAACTGGGATTTGCCAGGAGGTTTGTACAGCACAATGGTCTGTGAGAACAGAGGACGAGAGTGGATGACCCAGAGCTGTCCTTATGGCAGCTCTCAGTTCAGGATGGAGCTCTGGCACTGGCTCTCCTTGCCCTTACGAATGGAACACTTCCAAGGGAATTTCACCCAAGCAGTGTCTGGGGTTGGTTGTACCTACCACAGCCATGAGGTGACCCCGCGTGGGAGGGCGCCGGGAGTGCTGGATCTTGGCTCTGTCACGTGTCGGGTGGGCAAGGAAACTGTCCTCTTCCACGGTGACCTGCAGGGTGGCACAGGCTGTGAGCACACAACACGAGCCATTCCCAGCTCCTGGGGCTGTAATCAGCAGGAGACTGGCAGGGAATGGGGTGTGGGAATCCAGCCTTGGAAGCAGCCCAGTGTTCCCCTGGTCTCTCCCCTCTGTGTGGTGATGGGATCAGATCTGCTCAAGTCATTCCTGACAACTGAACCCATTTGCAAAGATTCCCGTGACAGACTCTCCTGGAAGCCGTCTCTCCCGGTGTTTGCCATGCTGCTTCCTGCTCTAAAGCCTCTCCCATAGTCTCACCTTGGTTTTCCTTCACTACAGTCTCTATGCTGCCATCCAGGAGAGGAAAGAGCCTCCTGGCAGTGCCACGGCGCTGTGGGAAGCTGAGTGTGAATGGGAGATCGGAGACAGGTCTGAGCTGAGGAAGGGTTGCCATGAAACATTAATGTGAGAGTCAGCCCTGGAGCGGAGGGCACAACCTGCTCCAGGTAGATTCTCCTTCACCCTGGAGGAAACTACGTGGGAATGCTCACCCTGACCTGCCTCTGCCAGCCCACCTGGCGTTCTGTGTCCCCAGGAGGAGGCTGAACTGGGGCTGCTCCGTTATTTTTCTTGGCAGAAGCTGCTTTGTGTAACTGGGACTTTGACACTCCCCTTGAGAAACGGGAGGAGCTCTGCTAGAGACACTTTGTGTGGATGTGTCCCCAAGACAGGACTGTTTCCAGCAGCCTCAAACCTTCACCCAGGCTGAGACAGGGGAGCCAGGGCCCAGCCTGAACCCCACTCACCTCGTCCAAGATCCGGTTTTTAGCACGTGTGATCGCAGAGTTGAGGGCGTTAATCCAGGACTCTTTCTCTTCTGGACTCACAGCCAGGAAGATCAGATTGGGTGCCTACAAAAGAGGGAACTCAGTCAGTGCCAGAACTCACTCAGAGACCTGGGGCCTCTACAGAAAAGGCAAAGCAGAGCTGAGCCTCCAGCCCTGTCTGCCCCACACAGCAAACCCCAGGACCATCTACATCCCTCAGGACCATCCCTGCCCACCCCCAGTGGCTCTTGGGCTGGCTGCACCTGGGCAAGCCCCACACACCGTGTTTCCAGGCTCCCTGGAGTGGGCGAGCGTAAATTTGCTGTGGTTCTTTTTGCTTCTACTTTTGGACTTCCTGAGCTCTTCACATTTCTCGTAGTCACTCAGGTCAAACATTTCCTGTATGGTTTTTTCATCTTTTACCTGCAAAACAGCAAGAAAATTAGAGCTTTGCAGATGTCAGACAGAGACTGCTGCTCCAGCCAGCAGGATTTCAACATGAGGGTTTCGACTTGTCTCCTCTGGCATGACAGGGAGAAGGATAGCAAGAAAATCACACTTTGCCAGGTTAATTCCTGCCTCTTCTACCCCCAGAGTTACTGGGGCCAGGCTGAACGGCCACACAGGTGTGATCAGACACAGCATTCCTGCTTGTGGAGCCTCAAAATCTGCAGGATTTACTCCAGCCACAAGGAGAGGGCCCTGTGTGCCAGGAGAGAGCTAGTGTGGAGGTGGAAGGTGCTGGAGAAGGTGGACTCTCCTCTCTGGTTCAAAGGGACAATTATTCTCTGCAGACAGCAGAACAAGAGCCGGAGGGATAAGGATTAGCACTTCCTATTTTTACCCTGTGCTGGCAGCTGGCTCCGGGGGAAGCACGGCTGGTCCCAGAGCTGAGCCCCAGCCCTGGAAGGGGGCTGTGGGCAGAACCCACCACCCAGGGCAGGGGCTGCCAGGCTGTCACGAAGCTCTCAGCGTCCTTTAGAGAGTCCTTGAGCAAGCACTTTACAGGATCTCCCATTCTCCAGGTCTGTTCCCCAGCACTCTGCACTGCCACAGTGTGACAGGTACATGGCGAGGGATCAGTGTCACAGAGGCTCACGTTAAAGATGGAGCTGGCACAGGGTCACTGGGGCTGCAGCTGCACTGGGGGACAGGCTGGCATCTGGGGGCACACAGCAGCCTGGATGCTGACCCCCGACCTTGTCCCTTGAGGACACTTGGAGCCAAGGGGAGATGGCAAAGCTCTCTGTACCCTTCCTCTTCATCGCTCTCCTAATGCACCGTCCTCAGTCCCACTCCTACGGCAGGGAAGCTCTGCTCTTCCACGGTAAACACAAGGAATTAGGAAGCTGGGGTGGGAGAGGGCTTGGGTTTGTGTGTCCATTACAGACACTGCAGCAGGCTCAAATCCACATCCATCTGCTTAATCTGACTCCAGCCAGTCATTCCAGGCTGGATTGGCGGTGGAGGGTGTGTAACTCGGGTGCTGGGAAGGCAGATGGTGGTGGGGTCTGAGCCCTTGGATTTCCTGAAAGGACTCCACCCGATCTCATGCATTTCCTCCACAGTTTTGGGAAGCACTGAAGGAACTCCCCATGATTCTTCCATAGAATTTAATCAAAGAGGATGACTAAACCCTTCCTAAACCAGCTTCCTAACCAGGGACATGGATAAACTGACCATCTGGCCCTGCCTGGTGACTGCAGCTCCCCTCTGTCCTTCGTCCTTGTGCTCCCAAGTGTGTCCCCAGGCTCCACGGGACAATCATCGGCGCTGCCATCCCTGATAGCTCGGAGCCAGTTCCTGCTTGCGACACATCCCCTGTGTCTGGGTGTGATAGCAGAGACTGTCTGGCTGCACATCCTCCCTACACGCTGCTAATCGGCTTTGATCTCTTCCCACTCCCATCCTACAATCCACCTCTTTCCAAGAATCTCAGCTGAATTCCGACGGACTCATTTGCAGCAGGAAAAGCTGATCTCCGAGCCCCCAGCTGTGCTCTGCGGCTGAGACCAGAGCCCTCGCTCCAGATGTTTCCTCATGTGGGTCACTGGGGCTTCCCAGCCCCCCCTTCCTCCGCAGAGCTCACAGAGCTGGGACTCAACCTCCTGCCTCCAGGAATATCCACAGGAGGCTGCAGGACAGAGCGGGTGTCTTTGGTTCAGACAAACACCTGCAGGTGCAGCTCGTCCTTGAAACGCTTCCGAATGACCCGAGCCAGGCTCTGACACTGCCCTCGCACACGCCGAGCGGATCCTGCTCCTGTGTGGGGCTGGTTATAAAACTGGGAGTGAGCAACATCCACAGTGGGATCCCGGGGGCCTGGAGTAGGTGGCTGTGGTGGCACAGGAAGGACAGCGAGTGTCTCACGAGGGGCATGGGCAGCTGAGCCCCCTCCCATGCTGATGTAACAGAGCATCCAGTGTGCAGAGAGAGAAACTGGAGAGAAGGAAGGTGAAAGGCAACCCCAGAGGCCAGCTCTTTTGTCCTTTGTGGGAGGTTCCTGAGGCCAAAAGGAGGGAAGTGGTGGCACAGGAGGCAGCTCAGAGCAGCCTTGGAGGAAGGAGAGGCCGAGGACAGTTGTGCAGCCCCTTCTCCGTGAAAACAGGACAAAACTAGCCCCTGAGGAGGCACAGACCCACTGGGACCAGGTGGCCAACAGAGCTGAAATCCCAGTCACTGCATCAGTCGCAGGTGGGTGACAAACCTGCAGGGTGTCACCTCCTCCGCGCTCTCAGTGAGATAGGGACCACCCAAATCAAACCTTCCCAGCTTCTCCCAAGAGAACCTGGCTGGATGAGTCCCAGCACCCAGGCAGTGCCCAGGAGGAAGCAGCCTCTGGTATCAGTTCTCAGTAGGGAGGGTTGATGGTTGATTTTGGCAAAAGCATGCCTAGCTGGGAGGTCTCCAGCAGGTCTTTCCTTCCCCATAGCTGCCAAGTTCAGGGAGTTCAGGGATCTCAGAGCCTCACTGGCAGGTGAGTCCTGCCTTCTGTGCCCTGTGGGGAGCTTGGGATTGGAAGGATTAAGGTGAATCAACCCAGGTGCTGCCCTGGCTGTCTGCTGGCATTGCTGCCGAGTTGCACCCGTTGGACAAAACAACCTTGCCCCGAGGTTCCACCTGGCTCCTACCTGTGGCCAGCTTGAGAGAAGGGAAACTGAGGCATGGAAAAGGAATCCGAAGCATCCCCCTTCCCACAGCAGAGAACATTTCCCTGCAGCCACGAGACCACGCAGCCCCAGCGCAGCCCAGCAGCTGCCCCTGCTCGGGGTGTCACCGCCTGTGCCAAGGCCGACCCTGCCGATGCTGCTCGGATCCGAGGAGAGGAGCTGCATTCCCTGCACTCCTCGCACTCCTTCCCCTGCAGCTGCTGCCCCCCGGGTCAGCCCCAGGGACACCCAGCCCCCCGACAGCGACTCCAAACCTCCAGATCAGGGCTGTGTTTTGGGGCCAAACCATGCTTGGAGGGGAAGGGCAGGAGCTCAGTCACACCTGTCTGGGATTTTTGGTGGGGATTTGCCTGAGCAGTTTCTTGCTGCGATGAGACACAGAAATGAGGAAGGTACAGAAAATCACAAGACACCCAGTGTAAGGCACCCACAGGACACTTGGGAGGTCACAGAGCGGCTCAAGATGTAACCAGAAACCTCCGGACTCTCAGTGGATGCAAATACCCAAACATGGGCAGTTTTGGGCCAGACAGTTCCCCTTGAAGTCTGCGACCAAAGTTTCACTTCCTCCAGCCGAGCAGCTCTACCTCAGCGAGGCACGGAGCTTCCTGCAGACCTGGCTGCAGCCAGGCTGTCCCTGGGACAGGGATGCACAAGTGTGCAAGCAGGACCTTCCAGTCCTTGTCACGGCCCCGAGCTGAGGAGGACACGGTGGCAGGACGTGGCTGCTTCAGTCCCTTCTCCAAAGAGTCACCGCCAAGGCTACCAGAGACTCAGGTTCCCCAGAATCACTGAATCATGGCATGGCTTTTTCAAAGCTCATCTCGTTCATGGCAAGGACAGACTTCCACTGACCCAGGCTGCTCCAAACCCCATCCAGCCTGGCCTTGGACACTTCCAGGGATGAGGCAGCCACAGCTGCCCTGGGCAGCCTGTGCCAAGGCCTCACCACCCTCACAGGGAGGAATTTCTTCCTAAAATCCCGTGGTACAAAGTCGCCCCACGGAGCACTACAGAACCGAGTGTGCAAACACACACCCAGCCCCTCGCCGGCTGTGCCGAGCTGGCACCGAGGAGCGGCACCTCCTCGAGTGCTCTTGTGCTAATTGAGCCGCTGCCTTTGGTGGCAAACAAGGGAATGCTCGAGAGAAGTGTTCCCTCGTCCCCCTCGTTCCCCTCGTCACCAGGGCCCCCGGCTTCCTGCGAGGAAGTGCCGGGCCCGGCTGTGTCAGCTCGGCCGCTGCTCCCCGGCGCAGGCAGGACAAAGCCGGGCCAGGAACAGGGAACAATTCCCAGAAATGTGCCGGAGGGAGGGACCGTCGTGAGGAGAGCGAGGGGAAAGAATGCAAGAGTGAGCTAAGAAGGTGATGTGTGCTCAGCAGAGCTCAGCCCGCTGCAGCTCATCTCTACAGAGCTGTTTTTGGCCGATGACCAAACGCTGAATAACGAAGGATTTTTGGTGTGAGTTCACAGAGTTCAGCAGCCGTGGGGGAGCGGAGTGAGCACGGCCGGAGCCTCAAGCTCCCATTTCGGGAGGTGTCAGACAAGTCCCACAGCTTTCAAAGGGCAGCACTCAAACAACCCGTTAGCATTTTTCATCAGCTGGGCTGAAAAACTACATTTCCCCTCCTTACAGACTTGGCTCTGCCAGGGAGAAGCCCAGGCTCCTATCAGGCATTCCCAAATTCTCGTGACAAAACTGAGTAATCAGGGCTGGTCTCTGACCTGCAAGTCCAGGTTCTAGGCAGACAACTGGAAGAGCACACAGATTCCCAGGAGGAATCAGCGTGCATATTGATGGGATTTTGTTAGTCTAAATTTTGGAAATCTCCCCCTTCCAGACCTCAGCCCATGCTCGGCTCCGAGCAGTTCTGCTCCACGGTCTCTTCGTGCAGCATCAACGCCTGCCCCTAAGCCAACATCCTTCCCAAGGGATCCCAGTGTGGAACAGACAATTCCCCTTCCCCGTGTGCTTTGGGGAGATGGGATCCATTGCCCTGCTTCCCAAATGGAGAAATTCAGGAAAAAGTAAATAAATGCCTGGTTTGAATTCATTTAATGAGCGCATGGCAGAGCCAAGGAGCTTCCAGGAGCCTTGGGATTTAACCCTTTCTGCTCCGAGATGGTGGAGAGGGCCAGGAATGTGGCTTCACCTGCAGACCCACCTCTGGAGCAGCCGCTGAGCGCGAGGCACTGCCAGGAAACAGCAAGTGCTCTGGGAGCAGAGCTTGGAGCCACATGTGGGCCTTCCCTGGGGCCCAGGAGGGGCCCTGGCTTCGCTAAGTGCCGATGCTCTGGTCGGCATCAAACCCCGCACCGCCCGTTCTGAGACCCTGCGAGCAGGAAGTTTCGGGACACCCCCCAGGAGCCCCTCGGGATTCCCTGCAGTGAGACCCCCAGGATGCCAGACCCCCTGACACCGGAGTGTTCCTCTGAGCCGCAGGCACAGAGTCACCTCAGCGCACACCAGCAGCAGATGTCATCTCTGACCGCATCTCTGCCCACCACAGATTCTTCCATATAAAGCCTCAGCAGCGGCTGCTGCGTGTTATTTATGGTCCCTCACACACACGTGGAGCCCCGGGGCCGCCTCAGGCCCAGCTCTGAGTTTTCCTCGTGTGAAACATGAACACAAGAGCTTCTTGTTCGGAACAGGCTCCGCACAGCCCCTCCAGCCTCTCCTGGGCTCCTGGCACACTTGGATTCGAGCTGTAGCTACCTGGACGCACTCAGCAGGGACCGACAGACAGCTTTTCCCCGCACCCCTGGCCTGTGTTGATTACTCTTTGAACACCTGCTCTCATCTAGTCCAGCCTATTCCCAATTCCATCCCAGAAGTCCAACTGTGTAGGTCTGCATTACTGCTAGGAAATCTGGGAGGGCCACAGCCACAGGGGGTTTGTGCCGCTGGCTCTGTGCTCCTCACATCCATCCAGCTTTCCTGATCTGCAAATGTATCTAGAGATCCATCACGGGGTTTGTGTCTCACTACCACCAGCGTTGTCCACAGTCTCTAAACCTTTTCTCATCCCCTCTCTTTACCTGAGTATTCCTGAGGCACCCCATCCTGCAGACAACATCTGTTGCCTGTTCCTGTGTCTCTCTCTGGCTCTGGAGCAGCTGGGAGGCTGATGGGAGCTCTGGAATGCCAGCAAGCAGCTCAGCCCAACCTGGGAGTTCAGTCCACTTTTTAGGCCATTTCTCTGTTGTAACAAGCCCTGATCATCTGCCCGTGCCTTGTCCATGGCTCAGCCAGCCTTAAATCTAATTGTCCCTTTCTCTCTCCAGGTCCTGACAGAGCCAGGCCAGGCAGCCGTGCATCCAACCACGGTCTGTCAGGAGATGACCTCCACTGAGAGGGGAAACCTAGAGAGACCAGGATTTTATCCCAAATTCCCTGACTTGGAGCAACCCCCATGGCCACTCACTCTGCCCAGTGCAGCACTGGGATGTCAGAGGGGATAGGAGAGAGGAGGGCTCTGGCCTGGGAAGCTCTCTCTGATGGATCTATGGAGACAAAAAGCACAGGGGGGCCATGCAAGGACAGGTGCTGGCTCAGGCTGGCAGTCACATCCGATTACCTCCAATGCCAACACCACGTTAAACCCCAAACCCCAGCAAAGAGATGAGGGGCAGCGGAGGGGGCATGTGTTACAACAGGATCGGGGTGAAATTTCCTCGTTTTCCTCTTGGCGTGGGGGAAAAACACAAGAGATCGACCTGTAAATGGCTCGATTCCATTTGGGAGAGTGAGTTATTCGCAAATAGAGAGTGAGGAGGTGGGAACAAGGCAGTGTCGGGCTCAAGGATGGAGGACAGGGACAGAAGGGAGCCGGCACTGCTGTCGCCGCGGCGGAAAGAGGTTTGAGGGCTTAACTCTCGCTAAGTGAATCCTTTCGTGTTTCCACGCTGGGAAAATGTCTCCCAGCAGAGCTGCCTGGGAGAATCGCTGTCAGAGCCGACCCCGACCCCGACCCCGACCCCGACCTCGGCCGGGCCCCGCCGGCGCCAGTGCAGGGAGAAGCGAAGCCCCCGAGGAAGCTCCTGGGCCCGGCTGGCGCTGGAGGGGCGCTGGGAAGGGCCGGGGCAGGTCCTTTTCATATGCAAAGGGAGGAAGGGGGGATGGGAAAGGAAACTGAAACCGATCCTACCTCCTTCTCCGAGATGTAAAGCTGATCTCCCTTCAGAACCACATAACGGTTTTTCCAGATTTCCCTAAAAATGCCTTTCCCGCAAAATTTCCGCACCCAGCCGACCTTCTCCGGCTGCACAGGTTGCTGGTTTCCATCCTGGTGCCCCTAACACAAAGAGAGAAGGAAGAAAATCGGGGGAAACGGGATTATTCTTGGTTTTACACTCCTCCCCCCCTCCCTCTTTGCCCAACTTTTGTCTTCCCCTCCTCCGTCCCCTCTCCCGCCGATGCCGGGACCGAGTCTTTCCCCGGGGTCACCCCACGGGGATTTTTGTGCTGCAGACGCGAAGCGACAGCGGCAGCATCGGGAGGACGCTGCGAGGAGCGGGCAGGGTTCCCTCCGCGGTTATATAAGACAGGCCGGTGTCTCTATCGCCTCATCCAGCGGGCATTTACCCGTGGAAAGGGGAACAGGAGGGGGATGGGCGGAATTTAAACCAGATGGGTCTTTTACTGCGGTGAAAACTGCGTTTTGGAGCTTTTTATGAGCAATTAATCCAAAAGGTGAAACCTGTGGTTGGTTTATATCAGAGGTTTCTCCGTAGGCAGCGATGGTCGGATCGCTGGATGCAGCACACAACACGGCACAGGATTGATGGTGCCTCCGGATTTTATCGTTTCCTTGTGTTCCAAGATGAAAACTGCCTGCCTACATCACCCAGTGTCTGTGGCGGCTGCGGGAGGCAGGAGAGGCGCTGGGCAGGGGCAGGAGAAGGGCCGGGCGCAGGGTTTGGGTCTCTCGGGGTCTGCCTGGGGGTCTGTGCGCTTTTTGCGGGGGGTGCAGAGGCGAAGCGAACAACCGGCCCCGGAGGGACGAGCCCCCCTCCCCACAACATCCCGGAGCCTCCCTCCCCCCTGCCTTGCCCCGGCCAAGAACCGATTCTCTACTCACCCTTTTCGCAGAATTATTTTTTTTCATCGTTCCTGGGTGCGCTCGGAGGCGATTTGGGGCGCGGGGGTCGCCGAGGGGCTCCCGCGGCCTCCTCGCGCGGGGGAACACCGGGACTGCGCCCGCGATCCGCGCCGCCCTCGCCCCGCGTGGCTCAGGGCCCTCTCCCGTTACACGGCGCCCGGTCCGGCGCTCTGAGCCATCGCCAGCGCCGCCGCCGCGTCCCCCCCCGCCGCCACCATCCCGCCGCTCGGGGGGCTGCGCTGGGCTGCGCCGGGCTCCCGAGCTCCATCTATAGCCGCGCGCCCGTGACGTCGGGGTTCACGGCACGGGGCGAATCGCAGCCCACGAGGGTTTTTCTTCTTTGTCTCTGGCTCGCCGGGGACGCGGGGTCCGTGGGGCAGAGGGCGCGGGGCGGGCGGTGCCTCGCCCGCCGTCCCCACCGGGGCTCCGCCGCGTTCCCGGCGGTGTCACGGGTCACCGGGAAACTTCCTAGGAGAGGGAAAAGCGGGCGGGTGGCAATGGGAGGGTTTTCTCCCCAAAAGGTGTTCGGAAGTGCGAACGAATCCCTCTGGAGAGAGGAGCCGGGAGATTTCCTGGGGAGGGGGCTGGGGAAAGGGGTCGCTTCCAGCACGGAGGGTCTGACAGCTGGGATTCAGAGCGTGGCTTCCGAAAGTGAGGAGACACTTGGCTTCCAAAAAAATGCCCTTTTTTGGCATATTTTGTCTGTCTTCTTCATGTCCTGCATGTCCAGAACTGTCTGAGTGTGGGACTGAGGTCACAGATGGGATTTATGGATCAGAAATGGGTGTGGTAGAGGGAAAAGCAGAGAAAGGAGAAAATGGATCTGTCCAGAAATAGATTGATCCATCATCCATCGGTGGATCAGCTTTCCAATGACACTGTCCATCCCATCCCAACTTTACAGTCCATCCCATCATTGGACAACATCCCCCACCCCTGATTTCAGGTTGTACTTTCACTCCAGCACTCTGGAATTAATGCATGCAGGGTCCTAGGGATGTGTTTGGATTATGGAGTATTTCCAGAGCTCCTCTGAGCGTTCGTGTCCCATTCTGAGCATTGGCATTTTTGCCCTGGGCTGTGGATGCACTGGACACCTGAGAATACCTGGGACACAAGTCGCTGTGCCCGTGCAGCCCTGAGCTCCGTGGGGCCCAGGACCAGGATTTGCCATCTCTGTGCCTCAGTTTCCACTTTTGCCCCACGTGGCCAAAGCTTGGTCCAGGCAGGGCTGATGGTGGAGGGAGAGATGAGCCATGCTGGCTGCCCCGAGCCCCCAGCGTATCCCCGGGACGCCACAGAATGTGCCAGTTTATTTAATGACATTTTGCCTCCCAACCAGACTTGTCCTTCCTCACATCCTGTTTTTGGTGGCCAGGGCCTGCAGAGCCCCGGCTGATGGCCAATGCCAGATGGCATGGTGCTGGTGGCAGCAGGACAGCTCTGTCTGCCCTTTGCATCCGGGGCCCACGCTCTTCCCAGATGTCCTCTGGTGCCAGGGAAGCTGCCCTGAAAGCCCAGCAGGTAACGTGCCTGCACACCCCTCCCCACCCCGGGAGCAGGAATTCAGCTGCAGTTGGAATCCTCAGGCTGTTCTGACAGTGCAACAGTGAGTCACGTTTGTGAAGGATGTGACCAATGATTCAGAGCTGGAAACACCAACAATTTACATGGAAGGAAGGAGAGAGGAGGGAACCTGTCTCCCATTCCTGCACCAGACGCAGGCGGCTGCACTTCCAGCAACGAGGCTGACCCTGGCAGCTGCTCACCCGTGGGATGGGTGACAAGGTCTGTGCAGCTTCTTGTCCCCAGCCCTGTCCCCATCCCTGAGGGCAGAATGAGAAGCCTCTCCAAGGTGTGTTTGTGTCTCTCCCTGTGCTCACAGGGCCCCTTCGCTACCCCCAGCCCCGATGCTGCAGCTGCTCCCTGTGCTGATCCATAACAAACAGTTGCCAAAATCTCATCTTCTTGCAGAGCAAATCAGCAAACTCTTGGTTTATTTATGTATTTAACATCCCCCACACAGCATTTTGCCTCTGGATATCAAGTGTGAAGCTGCTGCCTGGAAGGCGAGCTGAGTTTAATTAGGACACATGCTTTTCTGTGTCTCTGACGATAATTACAGCGTTGTTGTCTGCCCAAGGGGCTGCTGGAGGAGTGGAAGGGGCAGGGGGCTGCCCAGGATCCTCTGCCGGCCGTGGCTCAGCTCCCCTCTGTTGGGGTCTCAGGCTGTCAGAGACCTGAGTCCCCTGTGAGGAGGAATTCACTTGTGGCTCTGCCTGCCCCAACAACCCCAAATTCACCACGCTCACTGTACAGGTGCCCACCCAGTCCCACCCCTGGCTGTGGGCACAGAAATGCCCCCAGTAGAGGTTGTGTTCTCCCCACCCTTCCCCAAAGAGCTGCCCAGGACCCCCAGGGCCAGGTCCCCCCCTCCCTGCAGGGCTTTGCTCTCTCCCACATCAACAGGACTTAGTTGTGATGCCAAGATAATTCCCAGGGATTTAGGAGCTCATTTCATTTGATCTGGCTTGTTAATTCCCAATCAAGTGCTGATTAGAGGCCACGGAGCAGAGCTGGAAACGCACTTGCAGGTTCCTTGGTTGTGGTCCTGGAGGGGAGCAAAAGCTCCCGAGGAGGCTCAGGCTGTAACTGCTCCTTGTGGCATTGGGAAAGGGAAAGTGGGAATCATTTAACAGACAGATTCGGCCAAAGTGAGGATTTAATAGGATTCAACATATACAGACAACAGAGCAAAGGGCTCCTGTGCCCACCAGCTGCACCCCCACAGCTGCTCCCCTGGCGTGGGGCAGCAGCGTTGGGTTCCTCGTGGGACTCATCCAGCGCGTCCCGGTGAAGAGCCAGGAGCTGCAGGGATTCAGGAGCTTTCTCAGGCTCTCCTCGGGTGACAATCCCAGCCCTGGAGCTGTTTGTGAGGGCACAATGAGGAGCTGCAGCGGGGGCACATCCTGGCTGTCGGGTCAGTGCCAGCTCCAGCACTCGCTGCCATTCCAGGGGCGGAGGGGAAGCTCCGGCTGCAGGGCAGGAACATCCTGCTCTGCTCTAGTCTGGGAAAGCTCTGAATGAGCAAAAAAGGATTCATTCCTTCAGGATTCACCGTCGGCTGCTGGACCTTGGGACTTGGGAGCTGTCAGTGCTTCGACCGCGGAACCCTGCGGCCGTGACCTCCTCCAGGAAGCTGCCGGGAAAGGTTCGGGTCAGTGGAACAAGGGCCATGGATCTGCTCAGGGCACTCTGATACTTGTCCGAGAGGTGTCTGAGGCCAGAGGAGCTGTGACTGTCCCCAGCACAAGCCTCAGGCCCACTGGCATCACAGACCCGTGGCTGGGAGCAGCTCCCAAAGCCGGGAACGCTCCCAGCAGGAAGGATGCTGCCGGAGGAAGGTTCCTCTGGCAATGAGACACCACGGCCATTCCCAGGCTGACTCATCCCTCAATGTGCTGATCAGGTGATCTCAACAGCAGTGCTTAAAAAACACCCAAAAAGATACAGAAGTACAAACCAAGATATGCCACAAATCCTAGAGCAATGGGATTCCCCTAAACCGGGGCTGGAGCAGCTCTTCCTGCCCAGGTTGTGAATCTTGAGGGGTTTGAAAAACAGCAAAACCCTAAAATCTCCAAAACCTTGCAGCAACACCCAGCTGAGTCCCACTGGACAGAGCTGGGAGGGGGCACAGCCAGGGCACTGCCCACGGCGGCACTGGCTCTGGCACGGGTTCTGTGCTGCAGCCCGAGCTCTCCCTCCTCCAGGTTATTTTTAGGCACTAGAACCAGGCAGAACTGAGCTCTGGCAGGAAGGACTCTGGTGTTTTTAGGGTCTCCCAGTTCTGTGCTGTCTGGGCAGCTTGTGCCTGTGACTGCTGACACCTCGGGGTCCCGCGGCATGGCCTCTCCGAGCACATTCCCAGCCTGGAGCGGAGGCAAGAGCCAAACTCCCTCCTGCTGAGGCCCTGCAGCTCCTGCAGGAACAGGTGAGGACCCAGCACAGGCATCTGCAGGGAACCCACAGCTGCTCCACCCATCCAGGGCCTGGAGATGAAGCTCCCAGGAGAAAGGAGCCTTGGGCAGCGAGGAGGTCCCCAGGAGGAGCCAGTGCCGCCGCCGCGGCTCTAACTGGGTAACTGGGTCAGGCCCCACATCCTGGATTAGTCCCAGCAGGTTGTGCTCAACCTGCCCAGGATGAGTCAGCCCCAGCACCAGATGTTCCTGGCAGCCCTTTTTAGCCGATTATTGATCCTTTGTAACCCTTTCTCCTCCGAACCCTGCAGAATTGCTCTGGGAGCCCCAGGAGCAGAGAGGATTCTCCGTCCTTTGGGCCACCCCACAGATGTTGGTCCCAGTTCCAGCGGGGAGTGAGAACAATGAAACCAGGATTAGGTGCTTACACGGTTGCTCGGCGCATTAACACCCAAATCCCCTTGTTTCTGGTGACATATCTGCCCTAATCCCGCGGGAAGCAGCAAGGCCATGGATTACATGAGGGGCTGGGACACACTAAAACCTGGCTTCCCCCATATCAGACACCTCGGGGATGTGCTGAGATATCCCTGATCCTAGGGCACTGCGCTGGAAACGTGGATAACAGTGGACAAGAGACGTTTGTATTGTCCTTCAATCCTCAGGGAAACCTTATCCAAGGGAAAATGGATCATTTGGGGCAGAGCTGTTTCAGAACAGCCTTCCCTGCCCTCCCCAGGCAGGACCTGGCTGCGTCCAGCCCTTCCAAAGCACCAGCCTTTTATATTCCTTTTTATTTTTCCCCACTTCATTCTTTGAAACGCAAACTTGGGAACAGAATCCCAGTTTTTCTGTGAACAATTCAGGGACTGCGCTGCAGCAGAGCCCAAACCAGCCCTGGTGGCTCCTGGCAGCAGCGATGCAAGTGGAGCCCACGATGGAGGGGCAGAGCCTGAGCTTCAGCAGCACCTCGGGATGTTCCCACCATCCCACACCGAGCACTGGGAATCTGGAGAGGATTCCTGCTCTCCTGCCCGGCCAGCAGCAAGCTGTGCCGATGGGAAGCAATTCCCATCACAGCCTCAATTCTTTCCTGTGCTCAAAATAAGTAATTTGGGGTCAGGAAAAGTTATTTGTATTTATAAACCAGGCATTTCCCACTGGGAATTCCACACTGACAGGGATCTTTGCCCACCTTTGGCGAAGCAGCTGCAGGTTCACTTAGTGCTGAATTCCCACGTGCTGCTCTGGCTTCACAGTGACATAAACCAGAAAAACTCTACGGAAAGTTCTACTTCCCTGCCCTTGAGCTCACGGAAATGCAAGTTAAACCTCCAGCTCAGGGATCTGCCCCTCAGCCACCCTGAGCAGAGCTGGGTCCGGAGCACCGACACCCATTTCCGTGTGGGGATCCCTCAGGCACCCCAAATTCCTGCTGTGCTGGCAGTTCCACAGGCACGAGCTGCAGAGAGAGGGATTTTACCTGCGGGTGTTGTGGATGGTGGTGCCCCCCAGGACAATGCGGACGCCGGGGTTGGAGCGGTTCAGGTTGAACACGGCCAGAGCCTCCTCGTACGTGGCTCCTCCGATGAGGAATACGATGATGTCCTGAGGCCTGGGTTAACGGCACAAATCATGGAATGTTTGGGTTGCAGGCACCTAAAAGCTCATCTCGTTCACGGCAGGGACACCTTGCCCTGTCCAACCTGGCCTTGGACACTTCCTGGGATGGAGCAGCCACAGAGACTGAGCTGGGGTCAGACAAAGCCAAGGATAAACCCTGCACCTCGGAGGCAGTGAGCCACGATCCCAAGGGTGCCTCTCCCAGATCCTGCCTCACCCCTGTCACGTGCTGGGCTCGGAGCTGAAAACAACCCAGTGAATCCCCCAAACCTCGCCTCTCCCGAACTTTTCACCCAGAGCCCTGAGCAGCCTCCAGCAGCACCACCCCGATCCCGGTGGATCCACGTGCCCATGTTTAATGCATGATCTGCTGGGGCTGGGAAATCAGGATCGATTCCGGAGTCAGGCAAGGACACGGAGCTGCCATGGAGCTCCCAGGCTCGGAGCAGCTCACGCTTGTGACTGATCAGGAACTGCTGGGATTTGTGCCTCAGTTCACCTGAGGGGACATTTCAGCAGGGAAATGTGGGATGGCAGAGGGAAGCCAAGCAAGAGGAAGGGGAAAAGGAGAGAAGTGCCTTCCTCCATCCCAACGCGAGCCCAGGTGTGCTGGGCACGTCCTGCTTTCAAGTGAGCTGCTCCTTCCCTCTCCCAAAACCACCCTCCCAATCCCTCGGAAGGTCCAGCACCAGGGATTTCTTTCTTGGATCACTGCATGGACAGCATGACCCGGAGCAAAGCTGCTCCTGCCTGGCCGGGGCACAGGCACAGAGAGAGCACGTTGGCCACTCGATTTCCACAGATCCCCACACCACTGCCTCCCTGCCCAAGGGGATGTGGGAAAGCAAGGAAAACTCATGGAAAAGGTGAGTGCAGTCTCCTCCTAATGTGATCTGTATCACCAATAACCACCCAAAGCCTGAGTACCCTCAGAGTCTGGGTTAGGTCTGCATGACCCTCTCCAGCAGGATCCCATTTCCATGGGGAGCAGTCCTGGCTCAGGCAGGAGAGCGGCAGTTGGACTATTTCTGGCAGTCCCCAAACAGCAGATGGCACAGCCATTGCAGAGCCAGCTCTGATGAGCGAGGGCTTCATCCTTCACCCGAACCTCCCAGTGGGAATGGCACACCCGGGCCAGCAAGGCAAGGCAGGATGAGACGTATCCCAGTCCTGGAGCCTGCTCCAGGAAACATTCTCGGGGACACGAGACCTCCACATCCAAGAGATTTCTGTGCCAAGCCCCAGTTCTGTTCACCATCAGTCCAACCCCGCTGCGGGGACAGCGCTGGGGACACCAGGGATGTCCCAGTGCAGGCTCTGCCCCAAAGGCCACATGTACCTGTCCCGGAGCGTGTTGGGGCCCAGGTAGGGATACTGGCTGTCCTTGAGCTTTCCCTTGATGAGCTGGTCCAGGGTTTCCTGGAGCAGGGGCTGGTGCTGGGTGTACACGTTCTCGATGCCCTGCAGAGGGAAGCTCTTTAGGAAGTGGCCCAGCAAGGGAGGAGGATCGGCAGAGGCACAGCAGGCATTACCCCTGAATTTGGGATTGAGAGGCTCTCTAGCAACTCACTCCCGTGGTTCTCACTGGAATCAGGCCCTGAAGCCACAGCCCTCTCTGTGAAATCCCAGTCCTGAGGCAGCAGCCCCCAGCATTCCTGCCAGCCCAGCTCCTCTGGGCTGCAGTTCTGGTTCAGTCTGTCCCCACTTCCCCAGGGCAGCTCAGTACCTTCAGGCCTTTGAGGAACTGCTTGGTGATGGCCACAGCATCCTTGGGGCTGAACAGGTCGCTGCCTCGGACCCGCTTCCCTCCGTACTCCACCACGGCAGACACCAGCTGTGCAGGGAGAGGGCAGGAGCCCTGTCAGCCTGGGAACTCCTCCAGGCTGTGGTGAGGAGTCACTGCAGACACCTCACGGAGCTTGGGAACGGGGACAAGGAGCCACGGAGGCGATCCCAATGGAACTGCACACGGAGGTGAGGGGGCAGAGCGGCAGCACCCCCACATCCCCCAGCCCGCCCCGACCCTCCTGCTCGAGGAGAGGCTTCATCTCCATCGCCTGCAGCAGCGACACCAGCTCCTCCACACGAGGTGACATCATCCCGCTCCTCCACCTCCTCCCCAGCTGCTCCTGGCACTGCCGCCTGTTCCCTCCCTGCCAGCTCCTCTCCATCCCCAGCCCTTCCTGCAGCCACTGCCTGTGCAGCAGGAGCTGGGGAAAGGGGCGAGGAAAAGAAGAGAGGAAGCACATCCCAGGCCCATGTACTGCCACCCCTTCTCTATTCAATCCTTCATAACATCACAGAACCACAGGAGTGCAAGGGACCTCTGGAGTCCAACCCCCAAGATCACCGATTTAGGAAATGGAAATCGAGTCTCTTATTTAAAACACCTTTTAAAGCTGCACCCACAGGTCCCAGCCGAGCTCAGGGCTCTGTGCAACAACATGGAGCAGGCAGGTTTCACCCCAAAGAGCAGCAATTCCCCCATCCTGCCTGCTCTGGTGTTACCTTGCGGTACCTGCCCCAGTCCTGCCCCGCCCCGGGGTTACCTTGCGGTACCTGTCGGTGCCGCCGCGGCTGCGCAGCTCCTCCAGCAGTGCCGGGAGGCCGCTGCTGCCGTGGCGTTCGTAGCGCAGCGCGTAGAGCATCACCAACCGCGCCGCGTCCAGCTCCGACACCCGCGGGCTCTGCAGCAGCCGCCGCACGCTCTGTGGGACACACAGCACCTCAGGGACCGCGGGGCACACCGCACTGCCCCCGCAGCCTGAGGGACACCGAGCCACACTGGTTTCACTGGTGTCACCGTCTTAGGGACACTTCTCAGACTGGTTTCACTGGTGTCACTGCCAGCAACAACACTGCCAGAGGAGCAAAGCAGGAGAAAGCCACTTGTGGCATAAACGCCAGAGCCCAGCTCCTCAGGTGGATTTACTGGAGTACGAGTTGGTTTTGGGTCTTTCCATGGAGCTGGGAATTCACAACTCACCCCTGACAGGTCCTGAGCCCCCTGTGGTGCTGCAGGAGGGGAAAGTTGTGCATAGGCAGTTTCAGACACCTCCAAGCTCTGCCTGGGTCTTTCCAGCTTGAGAAGAACCATCCCACAGGTTCCACCACTATATTGGCTCCAAAAAACCCTCAGGCAATCCCTCCAATTCCATTTCCTTTTTGGAAGGTCCAAGGCAGAGGCATCAAAGTCTCAGCAAACCTTCAGATGTCAGATGTGGAGGAACAAACGGCACGTTTGGAAGCAAAGGAGGGAAGGAATTAAAGCATCAAAAGAGAGATCCCAGCTAGAGGGAAGAACAGGGATCTGTTATCGCTCCCGATCCGCTGCTGGATTCACCACCCTAGCCCAGATGTTTGTTGGCATCTATTTGACTGATGCTGACTAGTGACAAAAACACAGCACAAAATCCTGGCTGTGAGGACAATCAAGAGGAATTTCACCGTTCAAGGTCAGGAATTCACCTGTGAGGGGAGGACTGGAGCCCCAGAGAGGTTCCTGTGCTGGCAGTGCCAGGACCAGCGGGAAGCAGAGAACAGAACAGCCATTGTCCATGGGAGGAGCTGGGATTCCAACCCTCCATTCAGCTCCCAGGGCTCATGCACTGTGTCAGGGTTAATGAGAGCCCAGGGGAGGAAGAACCCAAATGTCCCAGACTCAGGGGCCCAAGGCCACCAGAGATCCCTGAAGTGACATCAGGGGAGAACAATTCCACCCTTATTCCAGGCTCTGGCTGCTGCTTCTTGTCCTGTGGCCTTGCCCCTCTCGCTGCCATTGGGAGCCGCAGCAGGGACAGCCCAGGGCGGGGTGGCTGCAGGGACAAAGATCCAGTTTCATGGCTTTCCATTTATTTCCAAGCTGCTGCATGTCTTCCAGTGGCCTCAGTTGCTGGAAATACAACAGGGCCCTTCAGGCACAAGGCTGGAAGGAAACTGAGGCAGCTCTTCAGCACTAAAACTGCAGAAACTCTGTTCGTGCAGAGCAGGACCAAGGTGACCCCAGGAACCCCAGGATTCACTCTGCTATGTATCTTCCATCAAAAATCACAGCTCACAGCGCAGGGAGGGAGCAGACTGGGAATATTTGACTTTTAAACTGCAACAACCTGAGCTGGAGACAGTGAAACAGCTTGAGGACCTCAGAGGCTGCTCCCAGCAAACACATTTCTGGCTGCGTTCCCAGTTCCATACTCAGCTATGCAAATCCTGCCAGACACCGGCTATGGAATCCCATCCCTACACTCGCTGGTCCATAGGGAAGCATCAACCCAGGGGCTGGGAGCATATTCCACCTCTGGGGACAGTCCAGTGCTATCCCCTCAGCCCCCAGCTGGAGTTCAGAGCCACAGAGGTGGGGAAGAAACTGATCTCAAACCTGCTGGAGCTGCTTTTCCTCATTTCCCAGTCCCTCTGCTTCCCCAGTGCCATTTTAGGCTCTGTTACATGGTGGGAATCCCCCTCCACTACCAAAAATCAAGGAATCATTTCTCAGAAGTGGCTGCTCCAACCCTGCTCTGAGCCAGCCCCATCCCAAAGCTCCTGCTGAACCCCAGCCCGAATCCATCACCACGGACTCTGCCAGACCCCACGGCACAAGGGGCCACCCTCAGCTGTCACAGAGCCTCTCTCCAGCTTTTCCAGGCCTCTCTGCCAAAGAAATCTTGGATCTAAGAGGCTTTCCAATGGCTTTTGTTAAAAAAATACGTAAAGACAATTCCACGGATTCCATCTCTTCTCCTGCCCAACAAACACATCAGCTCCTGCACGGCGTCTGAGCTTGTTTTATCCTGGTGCCTGCCAGGAGCCAACTGGCTGAACACAATGAAAGAATGTTGGATTGTGGGATGTAAGGACAGGATTTGCAAGGATGCTTCTCAAGCCAGTTATTAACGATGACTCATTCCCATCTGAGCTGAGCACTGAGGAGCAATTGCATGCCTGGCGTCCCTCCCCACAGGGTATCCACACACAGAGCTCCCACTGCCTCCCAGCACCAAACCCCACTCCAGGGGAGTGACGGGATGGAACCCCCGGATCCAGAGCCAGCAGGAGTACCTGGAGCGCGCTGGAATGGTCACTCTGGCAGGCCAGCTCCTGCTCCACCTCTGACACCTCCAGCAGGTTCCGCTCCGCCACGAGCCGGGACAGTTCCCCCACCACTGTCACGTGCTTGGACACTGTGCCTGACATCTTCTTGAACTGAGGGTAGTTCTCCACAAAGGCCTGTGATGGGGACACTGAGGCAGTGGGTGCTTCCAGGGAAAAGCAGGAGACAGAGGATGGGTGCAGCCAGCCATAAACTGTACAAATTCCCAGCAATCCAAGCCCTGTGCAGGTGTGCAGAGGATCAGACACCTTGATCCCAGGAGCCCAGGGGATTTCTCCCATTACCAGGGGATTTCTGGGGGGGATGTATTTTTTACTTATTCCTAGCATTAAAGGATGTGACACAGCTGGGATGGGCTTTGTCTGTACCTTCATATCTGCGATGGACTCCAGCTTCTGCTGCTCCTTTGGCTTCCTCCTCTGGAAATCCTCCATCAGGTTCTTGATGTTGGTGCCAATCTCGGCGAAGTTCAGGTACATGTTCTGTGTGGAGCAAGACCGGAAGCAGAGGGAAACTCACTCGAGAGTCTTGACCAAGGAAGAGCCTTGAGCAGCTGGGAGAAGGTGGCTCCCTCCCCCAAAGCCTAGAGCAAGGTTCGAAACAAGCTAAGAACAGGACACATTATCTCCTGTCCAATGGTGATGGTCACGAATGGCACATCCCCGCCCTGAGGCTCAAAGTCACTGGGAAGCTCCTTTCCTGTGGCAAACCCCCAGATTTGGGTGCTGGTGAAGCCCCCCAGGACACCTACGTTGGCATAGAACTCATCGTTCTCGGCTGACAGGACGACCTCCCGCAGGTCCTTGCTGATCCCTGGCACCCGGGACAGGTCGATGCGGTTGTTGTTGATCCCCAGCAGCTCGTGGACCATGGCCTGGTACGTCCACTGCCAGGGGACAGAGAAAGGCAAAGGGGTGACCTTGGTGAGACAGCACTGGGAAATCAATGGATTTCAGCTGAACCCAGCCAGAACTGTTCCTGCTATCCCAGGACACACAGCAGAGCCCGGGAGTGTGTCCCTCAAACCAGCCAGGACATTCCAATGAAAATAAACATCACTGATAAATAATCAGATGGGGAGACAGCACAGAGGGAAACCTCCCCCTCCAGGGCCATTCCAGAATTACAGTATCATGGGATGGTTTGGGTAGGAAGGGACATTAAACCCATCCTGTTCATGGCAGGGACACCTCCCACCAGATCAGGAATTCCTGCAGGTACCTTCAAAAGAGACCAAAGAGGGATGGAGATTAACATTCCTGTTCCAACACCTCTGTTGGCCACTAAAGCCCCCACCCCTGTGCCCAGGCAGGGAGAGGTCCCACAGTTCCACTGCAGAATTCCCTACGTGCTCCACTGGCAGGAGCATTTCTGCACATCAGGAGTTTCTATTTTTATCCTGAGAAGTCTAATAATAACCCAGAGAGAACAGTGACAGCTGATCAGAGCCCTGCCATCCCCAACCCTCCATTTACATCCCTGGGAATCTCTTTGGGATAGGAAATCCTGAAACAGCAGATAACGCCTGGTGCTGAACACCACAAAACCAGGTGTGAGCTGGGCTGTGACAGCCACACCCTCCCTGACACAGCTGTCACCTCCAGCTCCTGCAGAACCGGTGCAGCTCCCAATCCCCAGGTTCCATGGGACCCCCACAGAAGTGAAGGGAGACCAACAGATCCTGCCAGGATCCCCAGCACAGCATGGAACAAATAAATCCAACAGCTCCCAGCACATGCAGCAGCCATCGATAGCAGAGGGAGGCTCAGCAGGGCAAGGTCACTCGATATCTGCCTGCTGCCCACAGCCTGACAATCGACGCCTTGGGAACGGCCCTGCTGAAGCACCAGGGCTCCAGAGGCCACACGGGAGAGCTGCTGGCCTCGTTTCCCAGGGTGCTGGGTCCATCTGCCACTGAAGCCAGCACAAACAACCCCCACTCAGGTCTGGAAAACCCGGAGAGGGGATAAAAGAGGGATTTTGCAGGGATTGGGGGTGGGAAGCAACACTTTTCTCTCCTATATCCAGCCCATGACCTGCCAGGGGTAGAGCTCCAGCTGCTGCAGGACTGCCACCTCTGCCCCAGGCTGGCACGCCCGGGTGTGACTCACCTGGTTCAGGAGTGGGGTGATGGCATCGTCCGAGCGGTCCAGGATGAGGAGCAGGGGAGGGACCTCGGTGCGCCTGAAATCAAACAGCTCGTACTCCTTGGTGATCACTTGCTGTGGAGAAATGGGAAAAATCCCACTTGAGTACCTGGGAAAGGCTCCTTCTCAACAGGGGCTTAGGCACAGAGGGCAGTGAGGGTGAAACCCCAACTGTGCTGCTCTGTCTGCACTGCCCGCGAGGAGCTGAGGGCCCCAGGGAACTGCGACACTGCTCCCAGGAATGCTGTACTCCAGCAGCTGCTCTGGGAGCACAGTGGGACATGACCTGCCAAGCACTGGGCCTCGAAGTAAGTGATGGAATTTGCAGGAATTGACTGAAAACAGGTGTTTCCCTCCAGTGGATCCACGTGTAAAACACTAACCAGGACTGGATTCATCCCGAAGGGATGTGCTGTGGGTTCCCCTCACCTTCACGCATTCAGCCAAGCGCTTTGCTGGCTCCGAGGAGAGCTGGTACCGGATCATGGGGCACTTCTTCAGGGACAGGAGCAGAGCAGTGAGCCCCTGGGTTGTCCTGGCGAGCTGAGCCGGCTCCCAGCTGCGGCCCTAGAAGGAAAGGCTGCACCTCACATGGATGCACTGGTCCCAAGCTTTCCCACATCCTTGTTTCTAAGTCCTGAAATCTCACAGGAAAGCACAGCTGCACTGGAGCAGCAGGTACCCAGGGGCTGAGCCCAGGCTCCCTGCTGTTCCTCTCTCCCCTCCCTGGCCCCACCAGCAGCCCCACACCGCCCCAGTTTACTGCTCGTCACCCAGTGCAAGGACAACTCGCCACATTCCTACCCGACAGCAGCCCAGGAGGTTGAGGGAGAAGACGTGTGGGTTCACCGCGATGTAGTCGCCGTAGAACTCCTGGGGAGGGGAGCAGGACAGTACTGTGTCTCTGACCCTGACCCCAGCCAGAGCCATGTGCCAGCACTGGCCACCCAGCCCCAACCACCACCTGGACACACTGGCTCGGACCATCCCTCCTTCCTCCACCCCAAACCCCTCCAATCACCGCAGTGCCACTGACATCTCCCCTCCCATTTGTACTGTGCATTGCTCTGCTGCCCAGAGCTCCATCAAACATGGAATCATGGAATCACTGACGTTGGAAAAGCTCATGGAGGCCATTGAGTCCAACTGTCCTTCCAGCACTGCCAAGGCCACCACTAACCCCTGTCCCCAAGTGCCAACCCTTTGCTTTTGGGTTTGGATCTACCTAAAACACCCAAACTTCACCTGGACTTCAGCCACGACCTCCTGCTCATCAGCCTCAGCCAAGGCCTTCACGTCACTCTTGCTGATGACATTGCTGAAATCTGGGAGGAAACAGGGAAGGGACAGTCAGGCACCACGCAGACCCTGCGGGACGGCACAGTCTGATCCCCTCTGGAGCAGATCCCACAGAGACCCTCTAACCCTGCATCTGCAGGTGTTGGAATCCTGAGCCACCTCCCAGGGATGCTCCAAACTCATTTCCTGCCCATCTCCCCGGCGCCTGGTCCCGCTGTGTCCTGCAGAGCCACAATGACATCTAGAGGCCACTTCACCCAATTCCTGGGATCCTACAGACTAATTCCCGGGCTGGAGGACTAGACTTCAACCCCAAACCAGCTGGAGTCGTTCTGCTTCATGCCCTGGAACACTCCATGGCATCAGCAGGACACGTGGGAAGCCCCTGCCTGGTGATCCACAGCGAGGTGTGGAGCCTGTCCCGTCCACGCTGGGATGTGGAGCCTGTTACGGATTTATGAGCCCCTCCAAGACCCTTGGGCTCTTCATACTCACAGATGAAGTAGACGCTGTACTTGGGCCTTCGCAGCTCCTGCACCAGGAGCTCCACGTTCTCCTGGATGGGAACAGCACCAGGGAGAGCAGAGTTAAGGAACAGGGAATCATGGAATTCTTAAGGTTGGAAAAGCCTCTGAGATCCTGGTGTCCAGCCATTCCCCCAGCACTGCTAAGACCACCGCCAACCCCTGTCCCCAAGTGCCACATCCACACGGATCTGAACAATTCCAGGGATGGTGACTCCACCACTGTCCTGTGCCATGGCTGAACAACCCTTTCCGTGACGGAATTTTCCTGAATATCCAACCTAAACCTCCTCAGCACGATTTGCGGCCGTTTCCTCCCCGTCTGGGGTCCGTACCTTGGTGGGCCGCAGGAAGCAGATGGCCTTCAGGTGCTTCATGGGCTCCCTGTTGGGCGAGTCGAGGCGCTCGAAGAGATAAACCTCGCGCTGCAGGATCTCGGACTGGGTGTACACCACGCTCACGGCGCCGGTCTGAGGGCGGCACGGGGGCAGCGCCCGTCACAGCGGCCCCGGGCCCGGCTCCCGGCCCCGCCGCCCCCCGCGCTCCCGGCCCCGCCGCTCACCGTCTCCCGGTCCATCAGCAGCACCTTCATGCCGGGGCCGCTGTCCTCGATCATCTTGGACACGTACTGCCGGACAGCCAGCACCGCGTTCATCTTGGCGGGGCTGCTCCTCTACCGGGCTCTGCCCGGCCCCGCCTCGGCCGCGCTCGGCTCCCTTCGGCCCNCAGCGCCCCGCGGCCCCGGCGCCTCCTGGGAGCTGTAGTCCGGCGGCGGGAGCGGCCCCGCCAGCAGCGCCCCGCGGCCCCGGCGCCTCCTGGGAGCTGTAGTCCGGCGGCGGGAGCGGCCCCGCAGCCCCGGCCCGGCCTTCCCCTCCCGAGGGGACCCGAGCAGTGGAAATGGCTCGGAGGGCAAAGCAGTTTGAGACTGAACGCACCCCGACTCACCCCAGACACACTTAAACCCACCCAAACCTACCTTAAAACAACACAAACCCACCCCAACCCACACTAAATCCACCCTGAAACAAACCAAATCCACCCGAACCCCCCAAAATCCACCAAAGACCCACCTGAGCCCACCCCAAACACACACAAACCCACTCCAAACTACCCCAAACCCTCCTAGACCAAGACAAGCCCCCAGGAAGGCTGGGCACACCCGAGGGTCCCCAAGGACAAAGGACGTAACTCGGTTTCACTCAACACGGGGCAAAGCTGGGACCCCGCGGGTGCTCCGGGACCAGTCCGGAGCTAATCGCCGGGAGCAGGACCCCGGGATTAGGTGCTATTCCCAGCAGGACAGAGCTGACCCAGGGCCAGGCACTCCCCTGCTGCCAAAGCCCTATTTATAGAAGGGGATAACAATTAATTAATGATTACGTCCTGCCTTTCACTTCCAATTAAGCAGCTCCCCTCTTCCTCTCAGAGTGACGGACACCTTTGTCGTCTCTAATCCTTCCATTTCCTGCCGAGATTTTACTTTTCATTCCCAAAACACTTCGGATCTTCTTTCCTGGAGTCAGGTGAGTTTTGCACATGTACGGATCTTCATACAAACTCCAAAGATTTGAGTGATTTAAATAGGGATTTACCTAGAAAAATACAACTCCAATTTTTTTTTTTATATTTTTTATTTCTCACCTGAGTTTGCTTCTCAGATCCAAACTGAGAGCAGTTCCATGTCCCGGGAGAGGTTGGAATCATGGAATTGTTTAGGCTGGAAAAGACCTCTGCATTCGCCGTAATTTTTAATTTAAACCTTCCATAATAATTTATTCAAGTATAATTTCTGTAAATAACCCTGATTTAACCTCACCAATAGCTGCCCTGGGCCTGTCACCACTGGCCCAGCACGAGGACGGACGTTGGTCCCTAAGTTGAGGCAATAGGATTGTCCAGGATTACGGCACTGCTATTTTAAGGGATCGAATTTGATCTCGATTATTTCAAAAGCAATGGATTCTCTGCTCCCGATTCCAAGGAGAAATGTCAATTTAACAGTGTGCCAACCCCTTGCCCTGGCTCCAGCAGGGGCAGGATGGGAACAGGGTGAGGAGGAATGGGCAGGGATGGCTCTGGAGCACAGGGACACTCCGCGGGCAGGACCCGCTGTGGGCACAAACAGTGCTGCCAGCAGGGACAAACCCCGGCCCGTCCTCTCTGTGCTGGACATTTCCCTGCCCAGACACACAAACAATCCCTTTGTGCAGGACACAAACAAGGGCAGGACACAAAGAATGGATTCAGCGCCGGCATCAGCTGAGCCGCGCGCATGACGCGGCCTGTTTGCCACCGCTCCAGCCCAGGCCTGGCCCACCTGTGCTCTTCCCACGAGAAAACCAGGAAGGCTGAGTGGGAGATGGAGCAGGCAGCCTTCCTTGGCAGGGAACAGCGATCCTTGCCCTTCCTTGGCAGGGAACAGTGAGCCTTGCCCTTCCCTGGCAGGGAAAGGATTCCCAGCGGGAATCAGGCTCTGGGCAGTGCGGGCTGACGCCTCAGGCTCCGCGGTCAGCGCTTCAGCCCCACACAGGGGCACAGACCCCGCGGACAGGGAACCACTCGAGCTCTCCGGCCCCGCACTGGAAGGGGCTACAGACGCCTCAAAGGGGCTCCTGACCCCACACAGGGGTTCCGAGCCCCTCAGCCTCACCACGGTCACAGACTCCATTCCAGAGGTCTCAGGCCGCATACAGGGGGTCACCGGTCCCTCACGGCGAGGTCTCAGGCCTCACGGGGGTTCCATCCCGCCCCGGGGTCCCAGGGATGTCCGGGGGTGTCCCGGGGGGTCCCGGGGGTGTCCGGGGGTGTCCCGGGGTGT
>VZRF01003452.1:28323-51667 GCA_013396875.1 Vireo altiloquus | reverse complement strand
GGTCCCGCCTCAGCCGGGGGCTGCGGGGCCGGGGCCGCTCCCGGTGCGGAGCCCCCGCGCTGTCCGGGGCACCCCGGCGGCTCCTGGGGTAGGGGAGTGACGCTTTCCTGGGCCCGGCGATTCGGGGAAAAGTAATTGTGCTCTCGGGACTTGTTTTCCCCTGGCAGCGCCGGGGTACCGGGACTCCGCTCGGTCCGGGCTGGGGTCGCTCCCGGGGTCCCTGCCGAGCGGGGGAGAGCCGGGCTCGGATCCGCCGGCAGCGAGACACAGAAACAGCCCCGGAGTTTGCCGGTCCCGATCCGTGAGGAAGGGGAGTTCCCCGTCCGGCTCATGCCCGGCTGCCTCGCCGGCCTCCGTGTTGTCGCTGTGGGCGAGGAGCAGCTCCCGGCCCCGGGCGCTCCCCAGCTCCAGGGAAACTGTTCCGAGGCCTTGGGAGTCACTGGCGGTGCCGGGACGGAGCCTCCCGGGGGTTGGGTTGGATCCCGGTGCACCGGGAACGCTGCGGGGCCCCCCGGCTTTCCCGTCTGTGCAATGGGTGCTCCGAGGCGGGAGCCGGGACCGAGCATCTCCCGGTTCCCAAAGGCCTTGTTGTCCAAGGAGCTGGAAAATTCAAACTTCCAGCCGAGATTCTCCGCACCGAATCACTGACACCGTTGGTTTTTATCTTCCTGAGCCGGCACATGTTTATGCTGGGTTGTTTTTTGGGAAATGGGGTGTTTAAACTACTTAAAGAAAGCTTTGTGCAAAAGAAACTTCTGGAGGGGAGATGGTGTGGCCACTTGTGGATGCAGTGCTGGATGTGTCTGAAGGGGCAGCTGTCAGGATACGCAGCTGGGAGGATCCTGGACATGGATCCAGGCGTCCCCGTGTGTGTTTCAGGTGTGAGACCCTTGCCAGACCCTGGTGTCAGCAGGAGCATCCAAATCTCACCGGGATGGAGCACGGTTGGGGATGGGAAGAGGAGTCATGTGCCCAAATTACTTAAAATTCAGGACTCTCCTCTTCTTGGTGCCTTAGTATTGATTGGTTTGATTTTCTGTTGGAATTTATTTAATTTTCTGCCGGTGTTTGTGGTGAATCCGTGCCATTCGGTGCCAGGATGTGGTTCTGCTGTCCGTGGGGGAGCGCTGGGAGATGCTCTGGCCCTCAACGGGTGCCTCAACTCCACAGTCCTGAGTAACACCCTAAACTCATCCCTGAAAAAGACTGAAAATGGATTTTCCTTGCGGGAGGAGCACTGGGTTGAAATATTCTGGGGAGAAAATGCGTGGAATCGGTGATGAAGCTGCTGTGGCCTCAATTGCAGAGGGGACACTTGGAGCATCCCCCGGGATACGGGCAAGGACAGCGTGTGCCAGGCCCAGCTCTTGCAGAGAACGAGGGTCAGGCTGGAAATAGTCACGGCCTGGTTTAAGGAGAACTTGGCTCAAAGGGAATTTCTTTGGTGCAGACACCAAGGGACCCGAGTTTGTTGTCACTGCTTCATCAGAGAATCCTATAATGGGATTTGGGAGCGAGAGGAATCGATAACTAGGAGGGATAATGATGATGGGACAGAACCTGGATTTGATGGAGCTGCTGCGTTTGTGTTGGAGACGATTTCGGCTTTTATCTGTCTTGGAGGTGTCATTCTGGTGGGTTCTTCGGCTTTATAAAAATGGGATTATTTCCGTAACTGTCGCTCCACTCCTGCTCCAACTCCTGCACTCCAGCGTGGTTTTAGTTCCTTGTGCACTCACAGCACTCCTCCTTAGGGCTGAGGGGCTCACGAGCTCCAAGGTTGTCCTGCACCATCAGTTTCATCAGGAATAACTGGTTGTTGTTGATGGTGGTGGTGAGCCGGGTTCATTCCTACCCTGGAAGAGGCAGGTCTGTGTCCCGTCCAGCACTTCTGGACGGAGCTTAGTGGCCGCAGCACAGGTGTCAGGTCAGGACGGGTGCCGTTAATCCCAGCACAGCGTGCGGCTGTTCCGGCGGCGTTAGGTAACCTGCCGGGCCAGGACAGGGATGTGGGATGGGATGGGATGGGATGGGATGGGATGGGATGGGATGGGGGATCAGGAGGAAGCCAGAAACCTCCCCCAGGAGCATCAGGATGTGCTCGCTCGGAGCTCACGGAGAAGCTCATTTTCTTCATCGTTGCTCCAATAGGGCTCAGGTGGGAGCTGCTCCCATGTCCCACCTGTAGGTCCCAGCTTGATCCCCGTGCTGAGCCCTGAGTGCTCCCAAATTCCAGGGTCTTGGAGAATTTGGGGGGGTAGGAGTTTGATATGTGCTGCTTTGCCACTCTGCTCCTGCAGCTCCCCAATGGTGGGAGCAAAAACATCCGTGTGGGTCTGGCAGGATTAAATTTCCCATGGGTTTGGGCACCTCCTGCCTCACCTGCAGGTCCCTGACAGCTCCGGGGGTCTGGCCTGGGGTTCCCCGTGTCCCTGTGGGGACAGGATGTGGCGGAGGGGCTGGGCTGGGCTGGGAGCAGAACCCTGGGAGTGGAGTCCTGGCTCCCAGCTTGGTTCCTGCCCTCAGCAAAACATCACGTGGCAGATCCGGGGGAGAGACGTCAGAGTTTGCTGCTCCTAAAATATTTCTGGAAGTACCTTTATAAACACGCTGGAGCCACGGGTCGTGGCCGACCTTGGGTCAGGATTTGGCCCTTACAAAGAGATTTATTTCCTGTTTCTGCAGCATGTTCAGCACGATTGAAATATAACAGAATAAGGGAATTAAAGTCCCATAAATTCCAGTCTGGAACTTTGAATGGATCCATTTTTGCTGTTTCACAGTTGGTTCTGGTGAAATGCTTCAGTTCAGAGTTCCTGATGGTTTATTTCCCCCCGGGATGGAGGCGAGAGGCATTGAGCTCTTGGACCTTGTGTGCTTTTGAATTCCTCCCTCAGTTTCCCGACTTCCCTGATGATGTCGGGGCAGGGAGCACAGTCCTGCCTGCGGAGAGCCGGGATGCTCCCAAACCTGGCATGTGATGTTATCCTGGGAGAGGCTGTAGGCAGCAAGAGAGAGGAGGCTCCTGGGGGTTTTGTGACTTTCCCCTGATTTTGGATGGGCATTTTATGTTAAAGGTCTGAATTCCTGTTAGGAAGGGTTTGCAGGTTGCCGGGGTTGACTAAACCCAGCTCTGCCCTGTTCCCAAACCAGGCAGATTCCTGCACACTGCGAGGCTGAAGGTTGGTGTTGGGTGGATGTGTTGGCACGTTGGGATGGGGCTTTCTCTCGGTTCCCACGGGTGTGTGGCCGTGGAATGCTCTTTGCATGAAGCTCCAGCTCCTTCTGGTCCGAGCAAGGTGCGACTCCAGCATGGCCGATTGCTCCTCACTGCGTCAGGAACGTTGCTGTGCTCGGGCCCTGTGGGAGCGTGGGGGGATAACTGTTAAACACTTGCTGAGAAACCTGCTGGTGTGTCCTGCGAAGAACTGTTGGGATCGCTGGGATCACGGCAACAACTGGGCTCAGTCCTAAATGCGTGTTTTCCACGTGTTTCTGGTTGGAATGTGCCAGGAAGGCTCGCTTTGGATTACATCCAGCTGTGCTGCATCCCCATGTGCTCCCCGGGGGCTTTGGGGTGTGCTCAGCACCTGTTCCATTGCTGCGGGATGGATTTGAAGTTGTGGATCTCCTGGGGCTTGGATTTCCTACCTGGGCTCATATTTCTGACCTGTTCTGGAAGGAGGGAAGAGGAGGGAGCGTTTCCCTTCCACAGGGAAGGGAAATAATCAGTAACTCTGGGGTGGGGACATTTCTCCATCCGATCCCTCGATAAATCGCAAACAATCCATCACCGCCTCGGCAGACCCAGAGCTTTCCATCTGTGTTTTCCCTGGCGTTTTTGTGCGCGCGGGAGTTCGGAATGCCGTGGACGAGGGGGTGGGATGTGCTGCTCGTTCCCTCCCCAAACCTCTGCTGCGTGCGCCGAGTTTTCGTTTTCATTGGAATTCCACACCCACCTGAAAGGAAGTTTTACCCGTTATTGCAGCCAGTTTCATCCTGGAGCTGCTCCTTGTTCCTGCAGCACTTGCCAGGGATTAGAGGATCCAAACGTGCGGCTCCTAATTAGGGATGTTCCCTAAATTGGTGGAGTAAGAGCAGGAATCGCTGCCAAATCCTGCTCCCGGAATGCGCTGGGCTTTGGCATCGCTTCTTCCGACGCAGCTCCCGGAGTGTTCCGGCAGTGAAGGAATACGGAGCTTTTCTGGGAGCAGGAACTCGGGAACGACACAGCTGTGAGAGTGGGAATGGTGTTTCTCCAGCAAAGCCAAGAAATTCCGGGTCAAAGACTGGATGTTATGGTTGCTCCTGGGGAGTTGTGCCGCTAGGGAATTTCACCCACCTTTAAGGATAATCTTGGATAAAAACATTTCAAGGCACTACGGGGTTTTGCCCATCTTTAGGGATAATCCTGAAAAAGAGACTTTTTTTCCCGGGCACCAGGAAAACAACCAGGTTTGTTTATCTTCCACACAGTCCTGAAATTTGCTCTTTTATGCCCAATACACCAGCACTTCCCTCTCCCAGCCTTCCCGGATTTTCCCCTTTTCTTCCAGATTTCCAGCTCGGGATAAATTCTTCTCCCATTCTTTTCTGTTCCTTGATGGCAGAACTTTTATCCCAGCCTTTAACTGCAAAGCACCAAATTCCATGGAGCACTTTGCCGATGCAGACTCCCACGGATGAGGCTGCTCTCCCTCTCCCTCTCTGCCCCGAGGAATGCGGAAAATCAGGATTTGAAAGCATAGCAGGAGCACACGCCTTCCGCAGGCTCAGAACCTGACAAAATCCAGATTTACAGAACAGATCTGTGGTTTTGTTCCCTTTTGGGAAGAAGCTCTGGAGTCGAAGGAGCCTGGCAAGGGGCTCTGGAGTGGGAAGGAGCTCTGTCTGGACATGGATTTTGTCTGCCAGAGCAATTGGGATTTTTTGGTTTGGTTTTTTGTCTGAAAGGGGCTTTTTAAAATGTATTTTCCTTAGGATGCATCTCCTAATTTTAGCATTTTGTCCTTGCTTCCCTTTCGCTGGCTCACAGCTAGGGTGCTTGGAGTGGGATGGGGCAGGGATTTGCTCCCTGTAAATGTACAAGAGAAACTTTCTGCTTTCTCACTGCTGTTTGTTGGTTACATTATTTATTCCTGAATTCTTATTACTAATTTGGAAAGAAAACCTCCGCCACCTTTGAGATGAGAACTGGGTTTAGTTCATGAATTCTCCAAGGCAATGCCCTTTGTTGGTTGCAGTGAAGTGAGTGTTCTCCCAGTTCCCGAGGAGTGAGCGGGCAGTGCCGGGGCACAGTTAATTTTAGGGGGAGGTTTAAGTGCCCCTCAGCTCATTCCCGCTCGGGACACGTGATCCACGCGTGCCCTCGGTGTCGTTCCCAGATTGATGCCGAGGAGCCGCTCCGGTGCCGCTGACTCCGTCCGGCCTCGGCTATGGACATCGTCCTGTCGGATTTTGTTCGCTCAACGGGGGCAGAGCCGGGGCTGGCCAGAGACCTCCTCGAAGGTATGGAAAACTGGGAATAATGGGGGAAGTGCCCAGGGCGGCCGATGGGGAGTAGTTTCCGACACAGATGTTTGGGAACCGCCTCGGTTTCCGTGCTGGGCGAGGGTGACCAGTGCCGCTCCCTTCCCGTCCAGGCAAGAACTGGGACCTGAGCGCGGCGCTGAGCGACTTCGAGCAGCTGCGGCAGGTGCACGCCGGGAACCTCCCGCACTCCTTCAACGAGGGCCGCGGGGCCCGGCCCCCCGAGCGGGAGGTGGCGCGGCCGGCGAGGCCCCCGCTGCAGCGCCAGGATGATGTCGTGCAAGGTCAGTGTCCCAGAGCCAGCGGCATCCCTAAAATCTTCTCCTGTGCCCGCGCGATCCGGCCCCTCTCTGCCAGAACCGCGGCGGTTTGGTGGTGGCTGCTGTGGGATTTGCTGCTCCCGCCTCACTTGGCTGTTTGCTCCTCCTTCATTCCCCCAGAGAAGCGCCTGTCCCGAGGCATCTCCCACGCCAGCTCCACCATCGTGTCCCTGGCCCGCTCCCACGTCTCCAGCAACGGCAGCAGTAGCGAACACCTGCTGGAGATGCCCATCTGCACCTTCCAGCTGCCCGACCTCACCGTGTACTCCGAGGATTTCCGCAGCTTCATCGAGCGGGATCTCATCGAGCAGTCCATGCTGGTAGCACTGGAGCAGGCTGGTGAGTGCTGGGTCCACGCTGGTGGCATGTGCCATGGGCAGGTGGGGGTGTCACCTGCAGGAACACCCCAGGATATCACATGGATTCACATCCAACAGGAAATCATTCTATCATTTTTATGACCTGGTGCAAGGGCTGAGTAGGAGCCATTTCCCTTCACCCATGGACACTGAGTGTAAATAACCCAGGGCTGTTATCACTGCACAGTTGAGAGGGAAAACACCCCAAAACTAGCACTGTCTCACCCCTGGAGCATCCCAGTGCTCCATGCTGCCAGTCCCAGGGAGAGAGAGAGAAGGGAATTCCTGTGTAACACATCCTGCTGACAAATTCTGCATTGATTACAGACCCTGGAGGTTGATGCTGCTGCTCCAGTGCTTGCTGGGTGCCTGGGGAGGAAGCCCCTGCTTTGCTTTCCATCAGGTTCCTGAAGGGCTGCCAGGGGATCTGTAAATGAGGTTGAGCCAGGGAATGAGGGAGACATCCATGCTGGCAGGGAAAAAACCTCATCCCCGGCACCAGGAAGGTTCCCATGGGCCGGGGCAGGACTCTGCAAGGGGTGTCAGGAGGATTTACACCCCCCACTGTCTCTGTGGTGCTGCTCTTAGCAGAAAGCACATTATCCTTAGGAGTAACAACCACTCCGAGGGCCCAACTTCTCCCTCTTCTGCCAGGGAGTTGCTGTAAGAAATATTCTCATGTTTTGGGAATGAGCACTTGATCCCAGCGATCCCATTACACGGCGACGCTGCGCGGTGACAGCAGAGCTGCTGGCCCTGGTGCAGATAAACCCCAGACCTCGTCCCGGTGGAGCCAGGGGTTGGGTTCCTGTGTCCCAGCACAAACGGACTGCGGGGCTGGGGGTTGCTTCATCCATGGGCTGGGGGCACTTCCAGGTGTGCCGAGATGCCATTAACGGGAAGGAATTTAGGAATTCAGAGTTTTAGAAAATGCCTTTCGGAGACTCCAGTGTCTGTGGGTTGTTATAAATGAGTGTTTTGTCTGTAACAAAGGGCTGTAGTGCAGCTATGAAATATTCCAAGCTGGATTCCAAGTAGGGTTTTGAGCATGGTGCTGTGGTCTACAGAGACTCCCGTTATTAATTTAGCACACACTGTCCTTAGGGGATTAAGGAAATATTTTATAGCCCAATAAATGTTCAGATCCTCTTCCCCATGTACTCAGGGGTCCTGTTACAGCATTGTGGCAGAGTAAGTGCTTTCAAAGTGGCTGTAAACTTCATTGAGATCCTCTGGGAATGCTTCAAATGTGCTTGGAGTGGTATGGAAAGGTCTCGGTGGAGCTGAGATTGGCCGTCAATGGAGCCTTGGCATCCTTTGGCACAAACCCTTGTGGATCGGGAATCGAGCCTTGCTCTGAGCTGGGAAGCTGCAGAGTGGGTTTGCTTGTGGCACACAGGGAGGAGCAGTCTGTGGTGCCTCACCTGAGGATATTGGGGAAAATAATCATGAAGAACTGAAAGATCCCGATCCTGGTCCTTCACCTCTACCAGAGGGAACCCCCTGTTGGTCTCTGGTTGCCACACAGGGTGACAAAGAGTGTCCAGGTCTGTGTCCATGCTGGGTCCCTCGCGTTGGCCTCGGGAGCAATCCCTGGGACGCTCCCTGTGTCACGCAGCGAGAGCAGGTTCCCAGTAGCCTTAGGGAAGCCATTTGTGGTTTGGATGAGGCAATTGTCCCTTCAGGTCGGGCGGAGCCATTGGTTCCTTCCCATTGCCACTGTTCTGGTGGCTCCTGCTGGAAGATTCGATGGGATTTCCCTGAACAGGTGTGGGGACAAGCAGGTGTTCCGTGGGATAACGCAGGGTCGTGGTGCTGGATGCAGAGGGAGCCTCTGGATGCCTGTGGACTTTCCCTGTGTGCAGAAGATCTGTTGCCACCGCGGCCATTCTGGGAAGATCCCCCAGGCTCCTGAATGCAGTTGACTTCCCTGCAAAGCTCTCAGGGCTGGCTCTTAAGAGCCACGCAGAGAGAAATGTGTTGTTTTCAGTACTTCTGGGCAGCCTCTCGGCCTTTCCGCCGCCTCGACGGGAGCAAAACATTGGGAGGAGGGTTGGGCATGCGGTTCCTTTGGAGACGACTTCTCTTGCGTAACTGGAGGCCGTGCAAACACTCGGGCACAGAAATGCCTCTCCAAGGTGTGTCCCCGCCGGTCCGACCTGGGCAGAGGTTGCACAACCTCCGAAGCACCAACGGGAGATGCAAACTCCATGGACAGGAGCATCAAACGCTGTGGGAACGAGGGAGAACAGATAAAACAGAGCTCTGGGCGCTGCCCCTCGCAGCGTTACGCGTGGGACAGCTCCTGTGAGACGCCGCGTTCGCTCCCCTGGCCCTGGGCCACTTGGCCAGGCTCCCGACTCGGCCGTGCCAGGAGCTATATTGAGGGAACAGGCAGCTTCTCCGTGCAGAGCCATTGTCCCCAGGCTCTGTGCGGAACGCTTCCAGCTCCGGCGGGTCCCTGTCCCGGTGCTGGGGACAGGAACGACCTGCCTGTGTCACACTGAGCTTCGCAGTGGTTTGTTTTCTAGTGTTTGGAGATGTTTAAATCCTGGGTTTCTGCGTGTAGTTCCTCTCCAGCCGCTGTGCCTGAGGTTGTACAAAGCATTTCCAGCAATCCCATATCTGTGTACTGGGATCCCTAGTGGGGATCATGCTCCAGAGGAACGAGAGGCTCTTTGGAAATGCTGGGAAAGGGCTGGTTTCCTGCAGGAGCAATTTAAGTACAACTTGTTGGAAGCCTAAACAGGCTTGTCCAGCCAAAAACCTGCCTTTTGCACAGGATCTGAAAAATATGGCAGCGAAGGAAGGGTGTTGAGGGCAGGGCAGGGCAAGACACGAACTGGGGTTCAGAGTCCTGATCCAGCCCAGCTTCGCTCCCTTGGGAAGAGCTGAACCTCCAGCTCCCTGGGCATTTTTTCCTACCTTCTGTTTTTAGCTGCTCTTGACTTGAATCACCACAATGACCCAAAACTCCCGGTCTGAAGCGCCGTCAGTTTGCATTTGCAGCAGGAAAGCTGCTGGGATCAGCAGAAATCCTGGAGTATTCTGCCTAAAAGCCAGTGAGCAGGGAAACCCAGCCACGAGAGAGTTGAAACTGGAGGGATGTGGTTCCAATAAGCAGCAAAAGGCTGTTTTTCCCTTCAGAAGTTGTTTGGGCACTCCTGGAAGCATTTTCAGCTCGATGGGCTTTGGGGAAGGAAATAAGGGGCATGGGGGGAAAACAGATAGAGGAGAACTGGTCTGGGTGGAAGTCCTGGCTCCTATTTGTGTGTAATTCTGATTTGTGACCCCAAATTCAGCCCGGCCTTTTCCTGGCATCCTCGGGGAGTTTTGCAGCTCCAGTCTCCTCTTTTTGATTGCTTTGTCACTGTCCTGACTCTTCCCCCTCAGTCCTGGGATGGGTCTGTACCTTCCCACCTGTTCGGGCACTCTTGTTCAGCTGGTTTTTATCCTCAGCCGAGGTTTCAGAAAGGCTGAGCCCCCCAGTGCCCCTCAGTGCCCCCCAGTGCCCCCCAGTGCCGTGCTGTGCCATGGTTTCACGCTCTCCCAAATCTCCCCAGGGCGCCTGAACTGGTGGGTGGCAGTGGATCCGAGCTGCCAGCGGCTGCTGCCCCTGGCCACCACCGGCGACGGGAATTGCCTGCTCCACGCTGCCTCCCTGGGTAAGGCTTGGCTTAATCCCCGGGGCAAGAGCCCACGATCCCCCCTTGGGAGCAGGAGCCATCTGTTCCCGTGGGAAGCCAGGATGCTGCTGCTCCTCCCGGCTGCAGCACTGCTCAGTTGCAAGGGCAGTCGCAGCGCTCAGGCTCTCTGGGAGTGGGGTGGCTTGAAGGGAAGGGGCTGCCAGCAGCTCGTGTGCTTCTCAAACCCCCTCTCCCTGCCCGTCTGTTTCCCTGGATTCCTGAAGGAAATGTGGGATAATGGAGCAGCCCCTTCCCTCCTCTGGCGCGTCTGCACAGTGACCGCGTTGGGTCAGGGAGTGACACCAGCTCCTCCTGACCTTCCACTCCATTCCTTCTCACTGCAGGTATGTGGGGCTTCCACGACCGGGATCTCATGCTCCGGAAATCCCTCTACACCCTGATGGACAAGGGAGCGGAGCGGGAAGCGCTGAGGCGGAGATGGCGCTGGCAGCAGACGCAGCAGAACAAGGAGGTGGGAGCCAGCTGAATGTTGGTTTGGGCCCTCTTTGCCGAGGGGAACGTCCTGGGAAAACATCCCGTGGGTTTGGGAGGTGCTTCCTGTTGGGTCGGGAATTTTGGGCAGCTCCCTGCTGTGCCGTTGGGCTGTGCGGAGGTGAGGGGTGTCCTGCAGTCAGAACTGCAGCAAACTGAAAGAGGTTTGGCACAAGTGGCAGGACAGGGGGAAAGGGTTTGAATTGAGAGGGTAAGTTTGAGTGAATATCAGGAAGCACTTTCAAGGACATGGTACAGAATATGTTGATTATTTTTGTGTAAATCCAGAGAGAAAAGCTGTGCTTTGGGTATAAACCCGTGGTGAAGCAGCTGGAGGAGATTTACTTGGAGGATTTTGGGTTCTCTTTGCCGTTTTTCAGTCTGGCCTGGTTTACACGGAGGAGGAGTGGCAGAAGGAGTGGAACGAGCTGATCAAGTTGGCGTCCAGCGAGCCCCGCGTGCACTACGGCAGCAATGGCGGCGGCTGCGGCGGGTACGGAGCAGGGAACACATCCAGGTGTAAAACAGGAGCAGGGAACACATCCAGTGTGAAACAGGAGCAGGGAACACATCCAGGTGTAAAACAGGGAACGTTTTCCCTCAGGGCATGGCTCTCACCGTGCTCCGGGGCAGGGCAGGGGCTCTGCTCTCTGTCCTGTTGGGGTTTTGGGGGAAGGACAAAGGATCCCGAGGAAACACAAGGCACACAGAGCATCCCAGGAAAGGATTTTGGTGCTGCACAGCCTCTTCTGTGGGGTAGCACATGGATTGAGCAGGGAATAAATACTTTCCTTGTGTTTCCTTGTGTTGCTGGGTCCAAAATGGGAGAATAACCCAGAGCTGAGAGCTTTTGCCATCTCACTTTTGTTTCAAGGACGCTTCTCTGCAGCAGCTGTCCAGCTCCTTAGATAAGGGACTCCCAGCAATGCCAGGCAGGTTGCTCCCTGGGCACAAATCATTGTCTTGGAGCAGGACATTTTGGGGATCCACACCTAAGCCCTCACATTAGTGCTGAGATCAGCCTTAGTGCTGTCCACCCACCTCTACTGGCTGCCTGTGAAACCTCCTCCTGGTGTTACAAAGCAGATGTAACACCGAGGGATGCCATCCGAGGGATGACACTGAGCTGCTCCTTTCCCCAAGGGTGGAGAGCTCGGAGGAGCCAGTGTACGAGAGCCTGGAGGAGTTCCACGTCTTCGTCCTGGCCCACGTGCTGAAGAGACCCATCGTGGTGGTGGCAGACACGATGCTGCGGGACTCGGGCGGAGAAGGTGAGATCTGCTCTCTCTTCCCAAAGCCTCTCCACCCTGCCCTTCCTTTCCACCCTTTGCCCCCAAGGACCTGGAATTGGGAATGGCGCAGCAGGGAGAATTGGCCTGCTGCAGGTGAACCCACGGAGGGGCCGGGGCCAGGCGTGGCTCCCAGCCTGATTTCTGCTGCTTTGAGAACATCCACACGAGGTTTTTTCTTTTTTCTGCCTCTTTTGCCCCCACACACATCTAGAGATGGGAAATTCCGTTCCCCGGGTGGTGGATTTTCCACCGTCAGCTTCAATTTCCTGTCAGAGAAGGTTAATCAATTTCCATCATTCTGTGGGCAAAGTTTGTCTTGTGGGGGAGTGAAGAGGGCTTTTTATAGAAAATACCAGTTCATTCTACATTTTACATCCTCCTGATGTAAAATAAACGTCTATTTTGGGTTGTGGTTTTGTTTAATGTCCCTTGAGATGACAGATAATTGCAGGTGATCCCTCGACTGAGGCAAACAGCTCATTCTGGAGCAGTTACAGCACAAACAACTCTGAACTCTTGAACCTGTGATCAGAACTAACCGCCCTTGTTTCTTCCCAGCATTTGCCCCAATTCCCTTTGGAGGGATCTATCTGCCCCTGGAAGTCCCAGCCAACAAATGCCACCGGTCTCCATTGGTTCTGGCTTACGACCAAGCCCATTTTTCTGCCCTGGTGTCCATGGAGCAGAAGGAAAACACAAAGGATCAAGGTGAGTGATGAGATTCAGGTGAACAAAGTACTGAGGAGGAGGACTTGGGAGTGCTGGAGGGAAGAAGCTGGCCAGGACCCATCAGCGTGTGCTGGCAGCCCAGAAAACCAACAGTGTCCTGACCTTGGAGCCCTTCCAGTGCCTAAAAGGGCTCCGAGAGCTGGAGAGAGACTTGGGACAAGGGCCTGGAGTGACAGGACAAGGGGGAATGGCTTCCCACTGGCACAAGGCAGGATTGGATGGGATACTGGGAAGAAATTGCTCCCTGTGAGGATTGTGAGCCATTCCATGGCGCTCTGACAATTCCACGATGCCAAGCACTGGCAGGTGCTGGGATTTGCCACGAGGCCATTCCGATCAGAGGTGATGATATTCCTGGTGGGTGCTCAGAGTTGGCTCCAAGCGTGGGGAATTTGTCCTTTTGGGCTGTAAACGTGACATTTCTGTCCCGGGGCAGCCGTGATCCCCCTGACGGACTCTGAGCACAAGCTGCTCCCTGTGCACTTCGCCGTGGATCCCGGGAAGGAGTGGCAGTGGGGCAAGGATGACAGTGACAATGTCAAGCTGGCCAGGTTGGTGACCTGCAGGTGATCCAGGGTGAGGCTCTGCTGGTGTGGGTGGTCCGCAGAGCAGAGAGGGGTCAGTCCTGAGCCCAGCGGGGATTTCTTGTGCTGGATGAGAGCTGTGCCCAGAGAATGATGCTGTTCATGGGGACAGAGCAGCTTTTCCTTCACTTTAGTGTGTCTTGGGTGGGGCTGTGACATCTCGTGAGCTTTGTTCCCGCACAGTAAATAGATGATGCTCCAGGTCTTGGGGCCCTGGGCTGGGCATAGCTCAGACACCAGCAGCTGTGGAAGATCTTCTGTCACAGTAGCACAAAAAAGGTCTATTTTTCCACGTGCCACCAAATCCCTGTGTTGTGGGTCCCTGGAGTGGGAAGGGTGGCAGTCACCAGACTGTGCCTGCTTCGGGTGAGACTTCAGGCAGGTCTCACCACGGCTGGGTCCCAGCAGCTCCTGTGGCTGAGGCAGAAGCCTCAGGAATCTGATTTCTCCCTTTGGGTTTTCATGGAAAGCTGCATAATTGTCCCTTTTGTGCCGTTGGACCTGCTGTAGGAAAACACCCCTTTAAACACATAACACAGGGAATCGTGTAAATATGGGGGGAGATATTTCCAGGTGGGAAATATAAGTGGCTCTAACTGTGGTTTTGCCCTGCTCTGATGCCAGCGTGACACTGTCTCTGGAGGCCAAGCTGCACCTGCTGCACAGCTACATGAATGTCCGATGGATCACATTGCCTTGTGACATGCAGGTAAAGGGACCAGGGGGATCCTCTTTACCTATGAATTATTTAACCCTCCTTTCTACAGGGAAGCTGGCATAAGGCCTGGCTTGGGGGCTCTGCCTCGTGTGGGGTTCTGTGCCCTCAGGAATTGTGGCTGATCCTGCTCAGAGAGCAGGGAAGTGACTCAGTTTTGGCGGTGGGCACCTTTTCCCTAGAGCTTTCTGTGCCTGTTTTCAGTCTTCACACGAGCCAGAGGCCCCTGTGCCCCTCAGGGATGCTCCATGCTCTAAACAAATGGGAGCTGTTGGTTCACGGCCACCTCGAGACTGGGACAAGTCTCACCCCCCTCTTCCCTGGCTTTGCCCCTGAAACCTTGAGCAAGTGAAGAATCACAGAATAGGATTGTAAAATCCTGGAATATCTCAGGTTAGGAGGGGACCACGGGGATGTTTAGGCACGTGCAGGATGCACTGGGGACTTTCCGAGCGCGTCCGGATGCCGTCCCCTCTGTCTTCCAAGCAATGCCACCTCCTTTGCTTCCACCTGAAAATCTTCACCTGAGGAGTTTCTAGACTTTGATACCTGTCTTTCCTTCCTCCCCAGGCGCCTCTGGCTCAGCCAGAATCCCCCACGGCCTCCGCGGGCGATGACGCTCGCTCGGCAGCCGAGTCGGGCGAGTCGGACAAGGAGTCAGTGTGCAGCAGCTCTGCCAGCAACGGGGGCACCAGGGCAGGCAAGGACAGGGAGAAACCAAAGAAAGAGCGGGAAAAGGAGAAGGAAAAGGATAAAAAACGGGCAGACTCAGTGGCCAACAAGCTGGGAAGCTTCGGGAAGACTCTGGGCAGCAAACTAAAAAAGAACATGGGGGGCCTGATGCACAGCAAAGCCGTGAAGGGCGGCGTGAGCAATGGGCAGGGAGACACCCTGGAGAAGAAGAAGAAAGGATCCCTGAAGGCACGGAAAGGCAGCAAAGAGGAATGTTCCCCAGGAGACTTGGCTCCCGCAGAGAAACCGTGTCCTGGTAAAGCAGCCCCGGAGAAGCCATCGGATCCCTACAAGTACAGCAGCGACGTGCGGCTGAGCCTGAGCATCCTGCGCGCCGCCATGCAGGGCGAGCGCAAGTTCATCTTCGCCGGCCACCTCAAGACCAGCACCCGGCACCAGTTCCAGGAGGAGATGATCCAGAGGTACCTCCTGGATGCCGAGGAGCGTTTCCTGGCAGAGCAGAGGCAGAAGGAGGCGGAGAAGAAGGCACTGGGCAGCGCTGCGCCGGCCAAGAGGCCGGAAGGGGAGGCAGGCGCCCAGCGGAGCGAGGAGGCGATGCCGAGCCCCGTGTTCTCCCAGCCACCCCCCACCTATCCCCCCCAGCCCCTGGAGCCGGCCATGGGTGCTAAAATAGCCGCTTTTCCCGCCGGCTATTCCGGTGTTTTCACCTTCCCCAGGCCCTCCGTGGGCAGCGCCGAGGGGCTGCACCCCCCCGGGTGCCCCGAGGGCCGGCGGCAGCTGGCAGGGGGGCCCTGTGGGAGCCTCCCCCCCTACGCCACCCTGCCCCGGCACCACCAGGGCCGGCTCGGCCTCTGCCCCCCCGGCCCTGCCCACCCGGGCCGGCTCCCCTCCACGGACATGGACATGCAGCCTCCCTTCCCCTCGGAGTGCGAGGGCTCCGGCTGCCTCCCCGCGCACAGCAACGGCTGCCGGGAGCTCCTCGAGCAGGACAAGGGAGGAACGGTGGATAAAATGAGAAGCCAAGCCCTCTACAACATCCAGCAGACCAAGTGCAAACAGCCCAACTGCAGCTTTTATGGCCACCCGGAGACTGGGAATTTCTGTTCCTGCTGTTACAAGGAGGAGCTGCGGCGCAGGGAGCGGGAGGCGCTGGTGCACAGGTTCTGACCCTGCCCCCGCCGATCCGGACCCACGGAACGTGGGGAATGCAATAACGGAGATCCAGTTCGGTTTTACACCCACCCACTGCGGGAGGCGGGGGCAGGCGTTGGCCGGATGGGCTGGGAATGGCGTGGGGCTGGTGGGATCCAGGGGGTGCAGGAGGGAGAGAGGGGGAACATCCAGCCCCCGCTGTCCCAGAGCCCCTGCGAGGGAGGAGGAGGAGGATTCCCAGGGATGCCTGGGGACAGTGGGGGCTGCTCGGGTCGGAGCACAGGGTGAGGGGGGAGAATTCCTCAAAAACTCAATAAACCAGACCAAAGCTTTGGGAGCGGGCAGGGGGAGCAGCTCCCGCCAGGTCCTTCCCGCTTCCCTGACCACCTGGGACGGAGTGAAAACGCCCCATTTTGAGCATCACAAACCTTTTAATGGAGTTTTTTAACACTGGTTTTATTCTGTATTTCTTCTTGCTGGTACTGAGCGACACCGCGTTGGAGTTGGACGTTGGTGAGGTGGGGTGGGTTGGACTCCCCCCGCCCAGTCCCGCGTGGCTCCGAGCACCAGGATGGGCTCAGGGCTCTCTCCTCTCCCCCCGCCCGACCGAAGAGCTCAACTCTGGTTTTAAAATGTTGTTTTTAAACTCTTTCTGAGGCGGGGGGAGCCAGGGAGGCTCCCAGCGCTCGAGGGATTGGAGGTTTCTCTTCCTGTGCAGAACCCCCAGCCCACAGGAGAGCCGAGGTGAGATCCTGGGTCAGCATCTCCTGCCAGGAATTCCCAGTGGCGTGGGGCAAATTCCCCAGGAATACCCACTGGAAAGGGGCCCCAGAGCACCCCCAGTCCTGGGGTGGAGCTGGAGGGTCGCAGCCCCACGTAACTCCTACTTGAGCACAGCTACTCTGTACTACCTCTGATCCTGATTAACTCGGCTCCGTTGTGCTGAGCCACCAACTGACCTTTAGGCTGCGTAATTAATCCATATTTTTGATAACAGGGCTAAAAAGCAGAACAATAAGGTAAAATCCTCCCGTGACTAACGTCCCGCGCCATTCCTGACCCCATCCCGGCCCCCTGGCTCCCAGGGTGGGATTCACTTTAGCACTGCGATGTTTGCACAGAATTCCTTGGGTTTTTGGTGACTGCAGCTCCCAAACCAGGCCCAATCCTGTACGGAGGGAGGTGCAGCATTTCCCACCAGACGGAAATAAAACAGGAGTTGTATCCTTCAGCCAGAGCTTTACAACATTCCCTCATTTTTATTTTGGGGTTGATTTTCCAGAAGGCACCAAACTATGCAACAACCCCTTCCTGCCCGTGGCTGTTTTCCAGCAGGAGGGATGAGGGTCTGGGCAGAGGAGCGGGAAGTGTGCTGAGCTCGGGGGATCACCCGACACCTTACACTTGGCCCTAAAAACGTTAACTTAGACCTAAAACCCCCCAAATTAAGGCCTTTCCTAGTGGGATCCCAACACTTTGAGTCTGGCCAGCAATGCTCCTTGTCCACAGATTTTCACATCCAGATTTCAAACACCCCAGGGATGGTTTGACTCCAGCGTAAGTTGTTTTCCCTGGTTTTATAAAATCCGCGAGCATGGCTGAAGCTGTGGGAAGGAGAGAGTGTGACACCTACTCCGGCTGGCTCCTCTTACCTTGGAACAAATTCCACGTTTCTCCCTCAAACTGCAGGAATTCCAATGGACTTCAACCCCAGGGCAGGGCCATGCAGCGCTGCTTAAGCGGCACAGGCTCTGCCTCCACTTGGTTCACCCCAAATTTTAAGCTGAAATGGTCAAAACCCAACCCAAACCCTTCACTCTTTGTGGACGCTTGGTTTAAATTCCAGTTTCTGATGTTTATTTTTCCCAAAATCAGAGCAGCAGCTTTATTTCGGGGTTGGGAATGTCCTCCGGGGGAGCAGGGAGGAGAGGTGGGAGGTGGTGCTTCCCCACTCGTTCCTTCGGTTTTGGGGGAATTTCTTTCCGGTTTGGTTAGCTCCATCCCAGTGGATGCTGGACGGTGAGGAAGGGAAGCCCCCAGACCTCACTGGTTTGGTGAGTTGTGGGAGGAGAGAGGGAAGAAGGCAGAGAACGTGTAGGGAAAGCACCAGTCCTGAAGGGAAAACTCCAAAGCGGGAGGAGAAGCACCAAACCTGCCCCAGGAGGGATTTTTCCGTGGGGATGGGGAGGCTGTGGTGTGACCCCAAGGTCGAACTAAGTGCACTTACTGGTGTGGTGGGAATTCAAATTGCTGCCATCGGGTCCTGGTGGAGGAAAACTTTGTCTTTCAGCGTGTGTAAAACCCGTTCATGAGATTTGATTTGATTAAATGAGATTCACCTTCGCCATTCCCTGGCCCCTCGGCGGGGGAGGCCGGGGCAGCTTTGGGTCTCACTAACGCGATGCCGAGTGACCTGAATTAATTCTGCAGTGGTTTATTCACAAAAAAACCCTTTTTAAAAAATATTAATTCCGGATTAATTGGTGATATTTGGCCTCCTGGCGAACAGGGCTGGAGCGTTGCGCTCGGGCTGTACCTGTGGCCTCGCTGGGGCACCACAGACTCATTGACAATAAAAACCTTCAGCTGATGCACCTAAGGCTCCTTCATCCCCTCACCCCAAGGGCTCTGGGGGTCCCCAGTTCCCTCCTGGGGCTGCTCCTCATCCTCTCCTCCATCCAGTTATTGGGATTTTGGGGTTATTTTGGGGGGATTTTTTCTCCGCTGAGGAGAACAGTGCCCTCTCTCCTAGAGAGTGGGTAAGTTTTCCTTCTGTCTATTCCATTTATTGCGTGATTCCATTTTGGTACTAATTCTTTGCTTTCATTTAAAAAAGAACACCCTCAACCACCCTTCCCTACCTGTTTCTGTCCATCCTTGCTGGTCCTGGGGCCTTTTCCCCAGCTGCATCCCAAGGCCACCCCGGAGGGATGCTCCCTTTGGTACCCGTCTCAGGACAAAATTAGGGATAAAATGCAGCATGGGCTGTATGGATGCTGAAGCTTTAAATAAAAGAGGAAAAAGAGGTTTGGGGGTGGTTGGAGATGGACTGTGGAAGGTGGGACTCTGGGAGCAGTTCCCCATAGAATTTCTGTCACTGGGATTTTCTCTCCCAGCTCCCTGTGTTTTTCCTTCCTCCCGGCATTATGAGTGCCCAGCGCCATGTCTGTGCTGGATGATTTTCTTCCAGGATCTTTCCTCCTGCCATGGCCTGGACTGACCCCATCCTGGCTTGGAGCAGCTCCAGGCTCAAAGCCTCCAGGAAATTCCTCTCATCTGCCAGGTGCCGGAGCCAAAAGTGTATCCAAGCCCCCAGGAACCTCTGCCAGGTGTTTCTCCTGCAGGAGGAAAATTGGGGTTCAGGAGCTGCAGCTTCTCAAAGCTGGGGCTGCCCCAAACATCTGGGGGGAAATAACACCAAAAATCAGAGTTGGAGCAGAGTTCTGGTGAGTTTCCCGTGTGCCTGGGTTGTGTCAGGATTTATCCTGCCAAAGCTACCTCGGCTGCCTCGGGCTTTGGCGTTTGGGGTGCCCGGGGGCCTCGTGGCACTGAGGGGTGGCACAGGTAGCCCCAGGGCCACCATCCACCTGCTGCCCGGGGCAGGGTCGGGGGCCCAGGGACTCGGCGAGGCCGGCTTGGCTTGGGAGCCGGCGTTGGGCTGGGAGGAGACGGCTCCGTGCTTGGGCCGTGAGTCACCGAGGAGCCTCTCCTGCCCGGGCCCCCCCTCCCGTGACGCTGCTGACGGGGTTTGGGGGGGATTTTGCACCGGGCAGCGCTCGCGGGGCGCCGGGGCTCTGGGCACCCCAGAACCGCCCGTCCCTGATGGGGTCCCCCGGGTCTGTGCCCCCACCCCAACGCTGAACTTCTGGGGCGCCCGGGGCCGCCCCCCCCATCCGCCTGCGGAGCTCCCGCCCCCGGGCTCCCCCCTCTTCCCCACCGCCGGTACCGGGCGCTGGGATGGCGGGGGGCGGAATGCCGGGACCCGAGGGCTCGGGATGCGTGGAATCCCGGGCCCCGAGGGGCGGGATGCCGGGGCAGAGATGCCAGGGGAGGGCGGGATGCCGGAGCGGAGGGCGGGATGCCCGAGCCGGGCCGGGCGCTCGGGGCTCTCTCCCGGGCCGCTCCGGCCCCAGCGCTCCGGGCCCGCCCGGCCAAAGTCCCTGCGCCATGAGCGGGGCCCCGGGCGGCCGCCGCCCGACCTTCCCCGGGCTCCCAGGTAGGGCCGGGGCCGGGGGCCGGGGGTCTTGGGAGGGGTCGGGGCGCTCGCAGCCCCCGACCCAGTGCCGGTCCCCGCAGGGGAGCGGGTGCTCGAGGAGGCGGCGGGCGCCCGGCAGCGCTGCGGGAACGGCGGCGGCTCCGTCCCGGGGACGCTGCTCTGCACCAACCGCCGCCTCGCCTTCCTGCCCGGCCAGGTGCGACGGGAACACCAGGAACACTGGGAATACCGGGAGAGGGACCGGGAACGGGACCGCGGGCCCCGCTTTGCCTGCCCGGGGGGACCCCTGCCCCGGCGAGACCCCATCCCACCGCAACCCTGACTCCTGTCCCAGCTCCATCCCAACCCTATCCTGACCCCCATCCTAACTGCATCTACACTCCCAGCCAGTGACATCCCAGCCCCACTCAGCCACATCCCGGCCCCATCCCAGCTTCATCCCAGCCCATCCTGGGGCCGCGTTCAGCGAACCCGCTGTGTTCACCCTGGGATCTCTTCACTGCAGGACATAGCGGGGGACAAGGCACCAGGGACATGGGACAGTTAGGTCCAGATCCATCCCCACCACCCTTCCTGGGGTTGGGGGGACACTCTGGGGCAGCTTCCAGCTCTCCCCGCTCTCCCACAGGCCCCTGGCTCCCGTGGCCTCCTCCACTCTGAGGACGAGGTGGCCCTGCCCTGCATCCGCAAACTGGTGGCAGGTAATGGGGACATCTGGGGGCACGAGGGACGAGCTGGGCGGGTCCTGGGTCTCGGCCCCATGCGATGAGTTGGGCAGGTCTCAGCTGGCCCTGACAGCCTCATACCCCTGACCCCAGCCAGCAGCTTCTCCAAGCCCAAGGTGCTGACGGCCACCTCCACCCTCAAGTTCATCCCCGAGGAACTCCTCGTCTTCTGTCGGGATTTCCGCCTGCTCCGCTTCTCCTTCCCCGAGAACGGGTTGGCTCCGCAGGCGTTCCGGGTAAGCCAGGGAGGTGCAGAAGTGTTGTACCCTCACTCCGGGGCACCCCACGGTTCCGGGGAAGCCTGGGGGGCTCACACCCCGCCCTGGCTGCCCTCGCAGTTGGCCAATGCCATCGCACGGGCACGGGAGGCGGCTGCGTGGCTGGGGGACGCCGCCGAGGGACACAATGGCTGGTCCTGCCCTGGCGGGGCCCCCCCAGAGGAGGAGGAGGAGGAGGAAGAGGAGGAGGAGGAGGAAGGCTCATCTGCCACACTGTTCTTCGAGAGCCTGCAGGACTGGGAGAAGGAGCTGCAGCGTCTCGGCGCTGTGGGCTGGAGGGTGAGCGCTGTCAATGAGCGCTTCGACATGGCACCCAGGTACGGCCCCGCCAGTCCCCCAACACTGCCTGAGCCACTGGAAACGGCACCTGTGATTTGGGGGACCCCACCCTGTGACCCCCTTCCCACAGCCTCCCCCAGTACCTGTGGGTGCCCAGGGGGCTTCTGGACCACGACCTCAAGCGAACCTTTGCCCACTTTCAGGAGCGACGGGTGCCTGTGAGTGCCTGGGCGGGCCCTGGTGGGGCGGGGGGCACTGGGAGGGGGATCTGGGGGCGTCACCCTGTTTCTCTGGCAGCGCCTGTGCTGGCACCACCCGGGTGGGGGGGACCTGCTGAGAGCCGCCGGCTTTCACCCGAACTCAGAGCCAGGCAGCGAGGACGTGAGGTGGGTCCCAGGGGGTCCCGGGGGGGCTGAGGGTGTCCCCCCGGCCTGGCCCCACCCGGGGCTTCCTGTGCCCCCCAGGTGCCTGGAGGCGCTGCTGCTGGGGGGCCGTGGGCCCTGCGTGTTGGCCGACACGGCCGAGCTGCCCACGCTCGCCGACATCCAGCTTGCCCACCTGAGGCTGCGAGCGCTCTGCCTGCCTGGTAAGTGGCACCGGGCGGACCTTGGGGACCTTGGGGGACCTTCCCCCCCCGCTGAAACCCCATTCCATGGGATCCAGGTGCGGTGGCAGAGGAGAAGTGGCTCTCGGCCCTGGAGGGGACACGCTGGCTGGACCACGTCCGGTGAGCAGGGGACAAGGGGGGGTCTTTGGGGCGTAGGGAGGTATTTTGGGGTATAGGGGGGAAATTCACCCTAAATCCAACAGTGGGATGTCCCCCCTGCCCACCTGGCACTGTGGGATGATGGGGGCATTGTGGTGGGTGCACGAGCCGCCCGAACAGGCGACTGTGGCATTTTGGGGTGCGCTGAACCCCTGCTTTTGCCCCCCAGCACCTGCCTGAGAAAAGCTGTGGAGGTGGTGTTGCTGCTGGCAGGGAAGTGCTGCTCCGTGGTCCTGCAAGGTGGGGGCACCAGGACAGGGGATGGAGAGGGATGGAGGGGGCTGGAAAGGGGACCCCCCTCACCACCCTGCCCCCCCAGAGCCCTCGGACCGGGACCTGAACTGCCTCCTGGCCTCTCTGGTGCAGCTCCTGGGGGACCCCCACGCCCGCTCACTGCCTGGCTTCCAGAGCCTGGTGCAGCGGGAGTGGGTGGCAGCCGGACACCCCTTCCCGCACCGGCTGGGGCTGCTCCGCCGGGACACCGCGAGAGAGGAGGTGAGACCCCTCCATTCCCGTCCCCCCAGGGTGACAGGACTTGGGGCCGTTCTTGGGCGGAGGTGAGGCCACCCCATCCCCTATCCCCGCCAGGCCCCCGTGTTCCTGCTGTTCCTGGACTGCACCTGGCAGCTCCTGCGGCAATTCCCGGCAGATTTTGGCTTCACTGAGGCTTTTCTCCTGGCGCTCCACGACAGCAGCTTCAGCCCCTACTTCAGCACCTTCCGCTTCAGCTGCCAGCGGCAGCGGGGCCACGGCAGTGCGGTGAGGGGCAGGGGCACATTGCTGCCTCCCCAAACCCTCCCATTTCGCCCCTTCTTCTCCTCACCCTGCCTCAGTTTCTTCCCATCCCCATTCCAAACTGGGGATGGGCACCCTCAGATCACCCATTTAACCCCTTCTTTTCCCCTCTGTGCCTCAGTTTCCCTATCCCAAACGGGGGACTGACTTCCCCACTCTTCCCCCGCAGCCCCGGCTCCCCAGCCAGACCTACCGGCCCGTGGGGGGCTGGCAAGACCCTGGGGAGCACAGAGGAAACCTCCCCACCGGTACCTTCCCCCCGGTCTGGGCCTGGGGGCAGCGCTACACCCGGCAGCAGCAGGAGCAATTCCGGAACCCCGTGGGACCCCCAGCCCCCGCTGAGCCCCTGGCCCCAGGCAGGGTGAGTGGGGCTGGGCTGGGGGGGCTGCACCCTTCCTTTGCCGCCCGTTTGTCCTTCTGGCTGGCTGTTCCCTCCCGTTTTTCCTTAATCCCCCCCATTTCCTCTTTCAGCCCCTTTTATTCCTAACACCTGTTTTTTCACCCCACTTTTCCTCCCCTGTTTTCCCTTCACTGCGGATTTCTCCCCTTTTTGTTTCCTCCTAATCCCTACTCCCTCTCATCCCTCGGCCCTTCTGGATTTCCCTCCATTTTTCCTAATCTCTGTTTTCCCCTTTCCCAGCCTGGCGAACCCTGCCCATGGAGAGGGGCTGGGTCTGTGCTGGCGCTGGCCAAGGGCTCCTTGTGCCCCCACCCCCTGCCCTGGTGGAGCCGCC
>VZRF01003452.1:11363-23399 GCA_013396875.1 Vireo altiloquus | reverse complement strand
CGGCCCCCCCCCTACGGCTACCAGAGGGTCCCACTGCCCCCTCGGCCGGCGCAGAGACCCCCTGGAGTCCCCCCCCGCGGGCCCCTGCGGGGACCCCTGCCCTGAGAGGTGGGGGCCTCTCTGCTCTCCCTCCTCAGCCTTCCACAGCTCTTCGTATCAACATTCCCATTCCTGCAGAGGGCTGGGGTCTGTCCCCTACTCCTCCCTTCCCTCCCCGTTTGTTCCCCCCATTTCTTTTTGTAGTGTTGATTTTCCTCACTCTCCCCGCCTCCTTCCGTTTCTCTTGCCCTGGAAGCTTTTACAAGCTCCTTTTTTCTGGATTTGTTGGTTTTTTATGGAAAGCAGTGGCCACCCACTTGCCAATAAAGGATTTGGGAACCAAAAGGGTCCCCAGATTGGGGATGAGACTCTGCCTGTTTGTCACCAGCTCTCTTCTCTCTTTGGGCCGTTGGAGAGATTTGGGGCCTGGGGAGTGGCAGAGCTGATCCATGGTCTGATCCCTGCTCCGCCGGTAAGCCTGGAAGAGCTCTGTGCTCTCTTCAGCTGCTCCAAAGGAACATCTGGATTCCCATTCTTGAGCCATCGCTGCCCAAATCCAGGGAGCTGAGCTTTGACTCTGGAATATTTTGGTGCCAAGGTTTAGCCAAAGTCAATAATTCCCCTGGAGAATCTCCAAGAGGCTTGTGGTCCACAAACCTCTTCTCCTGCCTCTCGGCAGTGCCAGAGCCTCCAAGAGCTGGGAGTTTGTGGGAGGACACATGGACGTGGGAATATGCTACTCCCTTCTACATCCCAGTGCCTTCTGTGCTGAGGCTGCGCTCTGCCTTGTCATCCAGGTGGGAATTCTTGGGGTCTGGATGGGCTGGGGAGGGAGGGACAAGGTTGGAACCCCCTCTTGATCCTTCACATGCAGAAATATGGGGAGAATCCCACGTGGACTGGTAGAGTGAGTGGGTTTAGGTATAGAGGGGTGGGATGTGTGGTGTGGGAATGGGGATTCCCTGCGGTGCTGAGCGCCAAGGGGCTTAAGAGATCTCCAGTATCCAAAGAATCCGGTGATTCCTGTCTGGATCCTGGGAGCCCCAGGGTGGCATTTCTCTGCTCCTCACTCATGGGAGCCACCAGGATCCATCTGGGGCAGCCGATGTCCCTGCGTGGACACAATGATCATGCCCTTCTCCCTGGAGTTATCCACTGTCACCTCCAGTTTTATCCCATCATCGCTGGTGTTACCCTGTCATTCCCAGTTACATCCTATCTTCCTCCTGATTGTATTCCATTGTCAGCCTTGATTTTCTCCCTTTTCCTCCCATTTTATCCCATCCCCCCCACTTTATCCCATCATCCCCCTGTTTTTATCCCATTCCCCTCAGTTCTATCCAGCGCCCCCAGGTTTCAGGCCCTGGCAGATACGGCGCCCTCGGGACAGGAGGAGCCATTCTCTTGTCCTGCTGCCAAGCCTGTTCCCTCTGATGATCCACAAAAAACCCCGGGGCCAAGCAGACCGAAGCAGGGATGGGAGCTCTGCGGTGGCAGTGGCACATGAGTCACCCGGGTGCCTGAGGATGTGGCACTCACTCCCCCCGGGGCTGGGGCTCACCGAGTGCGCGATCTCTGATCTCCGGAGGGCACAGCCTGGATCCTGGTGCTGCCCATTTCTCGGGGATGCTCCTCCACTGCCAGCCTTGTCCTGCAGTTCCATCCCCCTTTTGGGGTTTTTTCCCAACAATGTCACAATTTCTTCTCGGCTCCCGGGTTTCTGAATCCTTCCCTGTGCTGGCACCACCCATGCAGACTGATCCCCATCCCTGTTTTCCAGTCTGAGGGGTGAAATGCTGATTTTGATGGATCTTGATGGAAGGTGGGGCTCTGGGAAGCTGGGACTAGGTCAATTCATTGCAGGGGATGCAGGAGGAGGGGGGCTCTGGGCATGTTGGGATGCAGGATGAAGGGGAGCTGGGAACATTGGAATGCCAGTGAAGGGGGCTTAGGGAAGATCTCGCTTCTGGGAGCACCCCCAGCCCTGCTCACAGTGGGGTCCCCCCCCCCCCCGAACTCAGCCAGTCGCAGGAGCTCCCAGCAACCCCTAGCCCTGGGGATATGGGGCTGGAGAACTGCGGGTCCAGTTTCCCACCCTCGGGAAGCGATCCATGGGAAATGGAGGTCGGTTTGGACCCCCCATACTGCGATGTGCCCCCCCAGCCGTAACCCCCCCTAAAAAATTAATCGAGGGCTTTTGTGTCGTGTTGCAGCCTAGGGGCCGGGTCTGGCCAGCCCGGGCAGGGACGATTTGATCCCAAAAAATCCCAATCCAGCCCCGCGGAGGCCGTGACTCAGCCGTGCCGGGGGCGGGGGGCNAACCCCCCGCCCCCGCCGAGCCCCCCCGGTTCGCCGCGTGCCGCGGTTGATCCCTCCCTTCCCGGGGCTGCGCCGATGGACTCTCCCAGCGCTCCGTGTGTGCGGCGGAGGCTGCGGCGGTAGCGCTGGTACTCGGGAGCTGCTGTCGCGCCGTGTCGCTGCCGGAGCATCCTCTTTCCTCGCCGTATCCCTTCCCGAGCATCCTTCCTCGCCGGAGCATCCCCCTCGCCGGCGCCGGGAAGGAGCTGGAGCTGGAGCGGAGTGAGGGCTGAGCCAGGTAAGGGGGAACAAAACGGTTTATACCCCGCATCCCCCCTCCCCGCGGCGTTAATCGGCATCTTCGGAGCCGCTGATGGATTCGGGGTTCGGCTTCCCCTTCCCACTTGCTGTGGCCATTTTGTCCTGGAAAACCTTCTCTGAAGCCAAAGGCTCTGCCTTTGGATGTGCGTTTTTGGGGGCTCCTGTCATCCCCCCGTGCCGTCCTGTGGCCGCAGAGCAGCGGAGGGGATCAGGAATTCGCCGCAGGGATGGGAGGGGGGAACCGGGGGCTTTTGGGGAAGGGGTAGCAGGGGGGTGTTGAGGGGTGACCTTGGACACGAGCGATTTCCAACTCTTCTCCCTTGTCGCCATGTTCCTGGCGTTCCGCAGGGAGGCTGGGGGCTGCGGGGTGGGCATGCAGACCCCCAGCATGGGACCCCCGGGGGTTTTGGGGTGCGTGGTTGCATCGATCCCTGGCTCCGCTTGGATGCGTGGCAGGAGGAGACGGATCCAGATCCCATAACCTTATCCAGGGCTGTCCAACGCCACGACAGGGCTGTAGGGCCAGCGGCATGTTCAGCCCCCAGACGGGCATTTTTGGAGACCCTCCTGGCTCCTGCATTTCAGGGACTGTGGTCTGTGGGATTTCTGGCTCTCTTGTGGGATCAAACCCCCAATCTCATCCAGCACTGGCTCCTGGCGTCGGCTTGGCCGCTTAAGTCTCCCTGGTTTGTACGACTGCTCTTGGTCACGGAGCCAGCGGTGACCTTGCTCCCCAGACCATCCTCTTCCTCACCATGCACCCAGTCTTTCCCTGCTCCCCCCTTCCTTCTCCCGGCCCATGGAATGCCAGCCCCACATTGGGAGGTTCCGAAGGGAACCGCAAGCCTGGCTGGAGCAAAATGACCTTGGTCATGGATCAGCCCCTTCCAGGGTCCTCACAGGCCCATGGGACCCCCAGTGAGGGGACTGGGGTCTCCCCCGACATGGAGGGGAGAACATGGGGGGAATTTGCCACTTTATCCTGTAAAATCACCTGCCTGGCTCCACTCAGGAATAGGGACCCATGCCGTGCCGCAGGCCCCCTCCCTCCAGGGTTTCCGAAGGGCTAAATTTAGCGTCCCCGCGTGCCCTGTCCCCTCGCTTGGGCAGGGGGGGATACGTCGCCGGCTGCGTCCCTCTGCCCGCAGCTCCTTCCCGCCTCGCCGGTGATAAAAATAGCACTTGGGGGGGTCACGACAGCCCCTGCGGGTGGAGCAGCAGCATCAGTCTGGGGGGCTGCTGGTCCATTCCTGTCACGAGCCGAGCTGGGCTCTGTGCAGTGGGTGTGGGGACGCTGGGCTGGGGAAGAGGGGGTGGGATGCTGGGATGTGAGGGGACAAGGAGATGCCACCCTGGGTATCTGGATGCCCCTCTCCTTCCTCAGAGCTTGACCAGGGGACTCGTGGTACCTCCAGCCCCCTCGGCCGGATCAGCATCTGCCGGCACTGGCGTCTCCCGCAGTAAATCCTGCCTGGGGGCTTCCGCAGGGAGCGTGGCCTGGCACACGTGGGTCACTGTCACCCAAGGGACCCCCCAGGGGTTCCCCTGAGGGACCCCTGTACCAAACCTTGAGCCACCCTCCTGGGGCACTGGTGGTGCAGGGAGTGTTTGGGGACCTCCATGTCCTCGGGGGCTGATCCCCTCATTGTCCCTGTGGTGCCCAAGGGAATGGGGGGGCTTCAGTCCAGACCTTCTGATGGCCTTGTTTTTTGAGGCAACTTGCAGTCCTGGCGGGATGGACCGGGGACACTCAGGGGCAGCCATGCCCCTGATGTTCCCCCCAGTTCCCTCTGTCCCTTGTGATGAATGCAGAAGGGATGGATCCAGGAGGGCTGGGAGGGTCCCAGTGAACTGTGGGAGCTGCAGTCAGAGGAGAAGGAGCCTGGCATGGAGCCGGTGTCTCTCAGCCTGTCCCCAGCCCCCTCTGTGCCCCGTGGTGACCAGCCTGCTGCTTCACTGGGGCGTTCCCAAATTCTCCCGTTTCCATCTGAGACGGAGAAAAAGTGCAAGGTGGGACTCAGGGCCACTCCCACCCAAACTCAGCCCTGGTTGTGTCTGGGCTTCCCAGGTCCGGGCCGGCGTCCAGGGTCCTCCCACACCCTCTCCCACGGATGGGTAGCGCCGTCACCCCTCTCCCTGCACCCCGGGCCTGAGGGCGCAGCCCCCGACGCAGAGACCCCCCCTCCACCCCCGGCGCCCCGTCCCATCCCGCCGGCACCATGGACGAGTCGTTCCGGGACCGGACCGCGTTCATTCGCGGCGCCAAGGACATTGCCAAGGAGGTGAAGAAGCACGCGGCCAAGAAGGTGAGCCGGGGCATGGACCGAGTGCAGGACGAGTACACCCGGCGCTCCTACTCCCGCTTCGAGGAGGAGGAGGACGACGAAGACTATGCGCCCCAGGATGGCTACTACCGGGGGGGCGAGGGGGCCAACGAAGAGGAGGGAGTGTCCAGCGATGCCACTGAGGGCCACGACGAGGAGGATGAGATCTACGAGGGCGAGTACCAAGGGATCCCCCGGCAGGAGTCGCTGAAGGGGGGGGAGCGCCTGGGGGCCGTGGCGGCCGCCGGTGCCTTTGACGACAGCGAGGGGCAGCGGAGGAAGGACAGGGAAGAGCTGGCGCAGCAGTACGAGCTCATCCTGCAGGAATGTGGCCATGGCCGCTTCCAGTGGACCCTCTACTTTGTCCTGGGCCTGGCCCTCATGGCTGACGGCGTCGAGATCTTTGTGGTGGGCTTTGTCCTACCCAGCGCAGAGAAGGACATGTGCCTCTCCGACTCCAACAAGGGCATGCTGGGTGAGGAGAGGGGCACGGGGGGCAGGTAGGGGGATATGGGAGCCGTGGACAGGGGAGAGTCATGAGATAGGGGACAGTCATGGGGACAGGAGGGTCAGGGCAATGTGAAGGGGTATTGGGAGATGTGGAGAGATGTGGGGGAGTCCTATGAGGGATATGGGGATACAGAGAGACGTGGGATGTAGGGAGACACAGGGACAGGTTGAGGGGGCAGAGGAGCACGGGAGGGTGGGGACACAGGGAGTTGGGGATGGAGAAGGACTTGGGGGCTCAGGAAGATGTGGGGGGTTACAGGAGCTATGGAAGAACACAGGAAGAATTGGGGGCCCTGAGGCCATGAGGCATGGGGTCCAGGAAGGGATGTGGGGTCAAGGAGGGATGCAGGACCCCCTGGGCATCCTCCCAGTCCCACACTGGTTTCCACGGGAGCAATGGCGAGGGGCAGCCGCAGGAAGGGAGCTCAGAAACTTGGGTTGATTAGTGAATGATACTGGGTTTGGGGGGCTGTGGGTGGCTCTGTTTGATGGCTTTCCCCCCTTCTCTGTGATGCCCACCAGAGCCTGACACCCCCCAAGTCCCAGAGGGTACCAGTGCCCCCGATCCCTGAGGTCTGGCACCCTTGGGACAGGGAGAGGGGCTGGGTGTGGGGGTCCTGGGGGCACATCTTCCCCGCCCTGTCCCACAGTCCCTGAGCAGAGCAGGAAGACAACCCTCACCACTCATTCACGTGGGATTCTGTCCCCTCCCTTCAGCATCTTGAGCAGAAGGTCCCTGCCTACACCCCACCCCCAGTACCGAAGATGCTCTCCCTCCACCAAGTGCCTTGGGGTGCAGGTCCTTGGGTCCCTCGGGACTGACCTCGCTCTGTGTCCCCCTCCCCAGGACTCATCGTGTACCTGGGCATGATGGTGGGCGCGTTCGTGTGGGGCGGGCTGGCCGACCGGCTGGGCCGAAGGCAGTGCCTCCTCATCTCCCTCTCCGTCAACAGCGTCTTCGCCTTCTTCTCCTCCTTCGTCCAGGGCTACGGCACCTTCCTCTTCTGCCGCCTGCTCTCGGGCGTGGGGTAAGGGGGGCCCAGCCATGGAGGGACCCCCAGAGCAGGGGCTGATCATCCCCTGCGTGCGGTGGGGCGTGGGGCGGGGGGTGATGCCGCTCCCTCCCCTCCATCCCCAGCATCGGCGGCTCCATCCCCATCGTCTTCTCCTACTTCTCGGAGTTCCTGGCACAGGAGAAGCGCGGGGAGCACCTGAGCTGGCTCTGCATGTTCTGGATGATCGGGGGCATCTACGCTTCCGCTATGGCCTGGGCCATCATCCCCCACTACGGTAGGAGCCCTGGGCCGATGGCGCACAGGGGGTGTGCCGGGGCTCGGCCCCACCACCGTGTCCTGTCCCTGTCCAGGCTGGAGCTTCCAGATGGGCTCTGCGTACCAATTCCACAGCTGGAGGGTCTTTGTCCTCGTCTGCGCCTTCCCCTCGGTTTTTGCCATTGGGGCGCTCACCACGATGCCCGAGAGCCCACGCTTCTACCTTGAGGTGCGGGTCTGGGGGGGCATGGCTGTGTCCTGGGGGAATCTGGAGTGCATCGGGGACCTGGAGTGGAGGGTGGCATGACCCAGGAAGGGACCCCCAGGGGTGTGGTGGGGCCTGGACAGGAAGCCCCAGACGGGTGTTGGAGAGGGGTGGAACTGGGCAGGAACCCCCAAGTGGATGATGGGACCCAGCCAGGGACCCCAGAGGGATGGGGGACCCTAAGGAGGTGATGAAGATTGTGGAGGGATCCCCAGGTGGGAGGCAGAACCCAGGTGGGTGGTGGAACCCAGGCAGGGACCGCTGATGGGGTGGTTGGGGTCCAGATCTGGGATGTCCCAGGGTGACCTGTCCCTGCCCTTACAGAACGGGAAGCATGACGAGGCCTGGATGGTGCTGAAGCAGGTCCATGACACCAACATGAGGGCCAAGGGCCACCCTGAGAGGGTCTTCTCGGTAAGGACCCCCCCAGGGCTGAGCCCTGGAGTCCCCAGCACCCCAAGTGAGGGTGGGGTGTCTTCCAGGAGCAGGGATGCAATTCCCACCTCTGGAAAAAGCACCACCCAGGGGATGCAGTGCTGCTGTAACAGGTGGGGAAACTGAGGCACAAAGTGGGGCCCTGGCACTTCCTGATGTCCCCAAACTGTCCCCCCTACAGGTCACCCACATCAAGACCATCAAGCGGGAGGACGAGCTCATCGAGATCCAGTCGGACACCGGGACGTGGTACCGGCGCTGGCTGGTCCGATGCCTCAACCTGTCCCAACAGGTGCGGCCGGAGCCGCCCGGGGGTCCCTGTGCCCCATGAGCCCCCTGTCACCTCCTATGTCCCTGTCATCTCCCACATCCCTCCGCAGGTCTGGAGCAACTTCCAGCAGTGCTTCGTGCCCGAGTACCGGCGGGTGACGCTAATGATGATGGCCGTGTGGTTCACCATGTCCTTCAGGTGCTGCGGGGTGGGACTGGGATGGTACCGGCAGCACTGGGCTGGGACTGGGATGGGATGGACAGCACTGGATGGGGTGGGATGGGATGGGACCAGGTTAGGAAGGAATGGGATGGAGTCCAGCACTGGGCTGCGACTGGGAGCACTGGGACAGGACTGAGATGGACCCTGGCAGCTCTGGGTGGGATGAAATGGAACAATTAGCAGTGGGATAGCACAGGCTGGCACTGGGAACCCCAGGTGTGTGGTGCCCGCTCACCCCTGTCTCCGCAGCTACTATGGGCTCACCGTGTGGTTCCCGGACATGATCAAGCACTTGCAGAGCATCGAGTATGCATCACGCACAAAGCTCTTCACACGCGAGAAGGTTCGGCACTTCACCTTCAACTTCACCCTGGAGAACCAGGTGCACCGTGGCGGGGAGTATTTCAATGACAAGTGAGTGAGGGGAGGCTGAGCCTGAGGGCACTGAGCCTGGGGCTGCTTAGCACAGGGGTGGGGGGCAGCTGGGGCCTCCCTCCTGTCCCCCCGTGCAGGTTCATCGGGCTGAAGATGAAGTCGGTGACGTTCGAGGACTCGCTCTTTGACGAGTGTTATTTTGAGGACATCACCTCCAGCAACACCTTCTTCAAGAACTGCACCTTCATCTCCAGCGTCTTCTACAACACAGGTGGGGGCACAGGATCCCCGGGTGGATGGAGGGGGTGACCCACCAGGGTGGTCCCCAAGGGGGTGGTGGAGGGCCAGGCAGGTTCCCAAGGAGGCGGGGTGACCCCATGGCCTCCTCTCCTCCCAGATCTCTTTGAGTACAAGTTCATCAACAGCCGTATGGTGAACAGCACGTTCCTGCACAACAAGGAGGGCTGCCAGCTGGACTTCAGCGACGACAACAACGCCTACATGATCTACTTCGTCAGCTTCCTGGGCACCCTGGCTGTGCTCCCTGGGAACATCGTCTCAGCCCTGCTCATGGACAAGATCGGCCGCCTGCGCATGCTGGGTGGGCAGCAGGACGCGCTCGGGGCAGCCTGGTCTGCCTTTGGCAGGGGGGTGGGCAGGGGGGTCCTGGAGGTGCCTTCCAGCCCAAACCAGGCTCTCAGTCTTCTTGACTCACCTTGACACCTGCTGGGTCACTCCATCACCATCACCTTTTGGGGACTACCCCTTTGGGGTCCCCCCACCTCTATCATCCCTTTGGGGACCTTCCTGATCCTCCTCCCACTCGCTGGTCACCTCCATCTCTGTTGACCTCTTGGGGACCTCCCTGTCCCTCCCAGTGGGTCACCCCCATCTCCCTCCCCTTTGGGGACTGTCAGCCCCCCCAGTCCCACCTCCTGTCTCAGTTTCCCTGTGCTCTGACGTGTGCACGTGTCCCCCAGCCGGCTCCAGTGTCATGTCCTGCGTCAGCTGCTTCTTCCTGTCCTTCGGGAACAGCGAGTCTGCCATGATTGCGCTACTCTGCCTCTTTGGGGGGGTCAGCATTGCCTCCTGGAATGCGCTCGACGTGCTCACCGTGGAGCTATACCCCTCTGACAAGAGGTGGGGGCCTGGAACAGATGTTTTGGGTGCAAGGAGCGAGGTTTTGGGTGCTGGGTGTGAGGTTTCGGTTGCCAGGTGGGAGGTTCTGGGTGCAGGGTGGGAGGATTTAGGTGCTGGGTGCCAGGTGTGGAGGTTTTTGGGTGCTGGGGACAATGTTTTGGGGGCCAGGTGGGAGGTTTTGGGTACCAAGTGGGAGAGTTTGTGTTCTGGGTGACATGTGGAGTCCTGGTCGAGAAGTTTTGGAGGTACCAACTGCTGGGTCCAGGTTTTGGGGTGCTGGGTGCCAGATGTGGGTTACCAGCTGCTTGGTACCTGTTTCTGGGTGCTGCCTGCCAGCCCTGGGCTGCCAGGTATGTATTTTGGGGTGCTGGATGCACATTTAAGGGTTTTGAATTCCCATTTTGGAGTGCCGGGTGCCAATTTCAGGTCTCCAGGTGCCCATTCCAGGCTTCCAGGTGCCTGTTTTGGGATGCCACCTGCCCTCTGTAGGTGCCCCCCGAGGCTGGGTACCCTCCCCTACCCTCGGGGGTTCCCCACCAACCCCAGCCCTCCCCATCCTCCCCAGGACGACGGCGTTTGGGTTCCTGAACGCGCTGTGCAAGCTGGCGGCCGTGCTGGGCATCAGCATCTTCACGTCCTTCGTGGGCATCACCAAGGCCGTGCCCATCCTGTTTGCCTCAGCTGCGCTGGCCCTCGGCAGCTCCCTGGCCCTCAAACTGCCCGAGACACGGGGGCAGGTCCTGCAGTGATGGGGGGGCTGGGGGAGAGGGACTCCCCTCCCCGGGGCACCCCCCAAATCCAGCGTTTCCCCCCTCGTGCCCCTGGGATTAGTCGCGTTAGACACTGTGAAACGTCTTCTTGGAGCATTTGGGATCTTTTTCATTTGCACTTGGATCCCCTCTTCCCCCGATCCCCCTGTACCCCCAAAACCTCCCCGACACCTCAAACTGCCCCCTCACCACCTGAACTCCCTCCCGACCCCCCTCAACCTCCAATACCCCCTTCAGCCCCCCAATTTCTTTTCTTGGTGTCACTCCCTATGTGAGTTGCTGCTCATTCCTGGGGGGCTGTGGGGCAGGATTTAGGGGGGCCCTGGCATCGAGGGGAGATGATACAGGCCCTCTGCACCCCCGCATCTCTGTGCATCCCCCAAATCCCTGTGGAGCCGAGAAGTAGGAGGATGAAATCTCTGGGTGTGGGGGGGCCCCTGTGCCTCAGTTTCCCCATCCCTATGGAGGGCACTCAGCAGGGTCCCCCAAAGCATCCACGGATTTGGGGGGGCACTATGGGATGGCCTTTTGGGGAGCAAGAGCCCTTGGGGTGCCTCAGCAATGCCTCAGGGGAGAGCACAGGATATTTGGGTTCAGATCCCTTTGGGGGGTGCAGCAATTGGGGGTGCAGAATCCCCTCTGGGCTGCCTGAAAATTTTAGGGTGGCCCCCCTCCTTAAAGCACATGCCCCCCTTTCCCCAGGATGCCCCTAATTCTGGGTGTCCAACTTTCAGGGTGCAAAGCACAGCCCCCCCCTCCAGCCCCAGTCCTTGGTCTCATTTGGGGTGCAACAGTGGGGGACCCCCAAAACTGCCAGTTAGTGATTTTTAATTGATTTTTAAAGGATTTTCCCTATTAGAGGGAGGCTGGTGTGGGTGATGGGGGGGCGCGGGGGGCTCCCTGAACCCTCTTTTCCTCCTCCCAGCCCCTTTCCCTCCCTGCATCCCCATGTCCCCCCCACATCCCCTTTTAACTCCTCCACCACAATTTTCCCCTGCACCCCGTTTTACCTCCCCCAGCCCAAAACCACCAGCAGTTTGGAAAGCACAAACAGCCCCTACCCCCAGAAAAATCGGGGTACAAGGGGTCCCCAGTGCTGTGCCCTCCTCAAAAGAAATCGGGGTTCAGGGGGGTCCCAGTGCTGTGCCCTCTCAAAACCTGGGGTTTGTGGGGGTCCCCTATGCTCTGCCCCCCCACCCGATCAGCCCCTCCAGGCTGGGCAGGGTTGGTGAGAGCCACCCAGGAGCCCCCCTGTCCCCAGGGCAGCCCCCTCCCATTCCAAGCAGCCCCCATGTGCTTTGTCCCCTCCTCGGTGTAGCTGGTCCTTGGGGCCCCCCGGCCCCCATGTAGCTCTGTCGTGCTGTGCTGTAGTTTCAGGTGTTTGTAAATTAATTAAAATGGAAAAAACATCCCAAAAAAGCACAAAATTATCCAAATCCCCATCCACCGCGTTCTCTAGACTCAGCTGACCCCAGAACGATTTTATTTGAATTTATTCGGACATTTAATGGGAGGGACATCCCAAAAATCCCCCCGAGGGTGGGAGCGGGGGGCGGTTGGGTGAGTCCAGGCGGGGGGCGATGGGGGGGCTGGGGGTGACATGGGGCGCGGGGGTCGGGGCTGAGCATGACGGGGGGGGCCACCCCCATTACTTCTGTCCCCTCCCAACTCCAGGCTCCGTCTGCTGCGCTGACACCGGGATGGGGGTCCTGGGAGGCCCATGCTGTTCCTGGGGGGTCTTCCCGCGCCGTCACTGCTGCCCCGGCCCCTCCTCCTCCTCCTCCTTCCCGTCCCC
>VZRF01003452.1:0-10777 GCA_013396875.1 Vireo altiloquus | reverse complement strand
CCTAATCCCGCTCGGGACCCCCCGATCCCCGCCGGGGCCCCCCCAGTTCTCACCGCCGGCTCCCGTCACGGCCCGGGGGTCTCCCCGCCGCCGCCACGTGACACCGGGGAGCTGCGTCACATGACCCCTCCCCGCCCAATCCTCGCCGCGAAACCTGCGGCCGGATAGGCCCCGCCCCCTATGCACCGAACCACGCCCCTTTACCACACCCATCCCGCTTTATCCTTATATGGAGGGTTTGGGCGGAGTCAGGGGGAGGAGCCACGTGTGGGCGGGGAGGCGCGGGGGAAATGGGGAGACGGGGGGAGAGAGGGGCACAGGGAGGGACACGGCGGGACATGGGGGACACGGGAGGGCGTGGAAGGGGAATGGGGAGGACGGTGGCGAGCGGGACCCACGGACACGCGGGTGCACCAGCCACAGAGCTCAGGAGTGTCCGACTCCACCTGCTCCCGGATATTTTTAGCCTCCAACTGCCCAGCCCCGGAGCAGATGCTTGGCGATGGGATTTATCCACGTGCCAGTATCCTGGGAGCGGCTCAGAGTAGTGGGATCCTGTGGGATTTCGGTTGCACCTTAGAGCCAGGTGGTTCTTTCCCCAGCCCTCTCAAGTCTTCTCTTTCCAGGTCTAGGGATTAGATACCCGGTTCTCCCAAAATCAGTCCCTCTTCAGGACCTCCCAAGCTCTCCAAGGGAGGGAGAGGGAAAGCTCTGGAATGGAGAATCCCAGAGGAGAAGTGTCACTGGACACCACTGTCATCTCTGTGGGTTTTCCCAGCTCTCTGCTTGCAGAGTCAGGAGAAGATGTTCACCTGCTGGGGTGCACACTGCCAGGGGCTGCTGGCATGTGAGCCTCCTTGGATTTCCAGCAGCACTTTGCACTCCCAACCTGCTTGTTTCTCATAGAGCCTGGCGAAACTTCAGGACGGGCAGCTCTGAGTGGTCCATCCAGGACTCCATGTCCACCTCACCCACCGCTTGTGCGTGCGGTTGGGAAGTCTTGGCTCTCCCTGCCTTCTCCCTTCCCCTCCCCACTGGAATTTGCCTTTTGGGATCAAAAATCCTACTGGCTATTTTTAAAGTGCTGTTGGAGCCCACTCAGCTCCCACTCCCAGTGACAGATCCGGCTGTCAGAATCTTCAGCTGTTTTTTGCTCCCTCTGCTCCAAGCCGGGGTGGCAACAGCCGGGATTCCCTCCTCATTCCCACTCGGAGCTAGACCCAGGCCAGGGACCAGGATTTTCCTCTGGAGGATCTAGGGGGATTTGGTGCCCATCCTGTTGCAGTTGCTGGGGTAAGTGGAGTGCTGGGATCCTTGGCAGAGGTGTGGGTATGGAGGGATGGGATTTATGCCAAGCATGTTATGGAAGGAAGAGTGCATCCTTTGGGATTGATTGTGCACATGGCCCATCTTGGAAAGAAGTGGGATCCACTCTTCCAACTCTCTGGCAAATGCTGCTTTCCCCAAATCTCTTCCTGCCCCAATCCCAGTGCTATAGCTCTCCTGGGCTCAGGTGGACACAAGGCTTTGCTCCCTGCAGGACAGACCCAGGTGTGGAAAAGAGCAGGAACTTGGTTTAGGAAGCAGAAGGCTTTCCTGAATGTGTTCCCAAAGGGATTTGTGGGTGCTGGAATGCTGAGGAGCCAATTTCCCATCCCTGTCCTCCATGGCCTCTGGAATGGACCTGGAAAATCCTGGTGTGGACATTCCTGACCATTTCTCCTCCCTGCAGGGAACAGAGGCCAGTGCAGCCACTTCCTGCACCCATGCAGGAGGGATTTCAACAATGCAGCTAGCGTGGTCTGGCGGTCATCGATCCCTGGGGACACTGGCCACCAATCCCTGGGGGCACTGGTCATCGATCCCTGGGGACATTGGCCAACTTTGGCCCGTGCCATGTTTGTGCTCAGGACTTGGCTGTGCCCCAGGAGGGGAAGCTGTGAGAGAGAAGGCTGGAAAACACCCCATTCCCTACTGGATATATCCCACAGGAAAAAGCACAGTGCTTTTCCTCAGGGACTCACTTCTGGGGATGCAGGCAGGGGGTTTCCAAGGAGGAAAACCCATGGAGCAGAAGGGAAGCTCCCATGGGTGACGTGACCCCACAGTCCTCAGGGTTTGGGGGCTCCCACCTCCTCCTGAGTCTCTGGTGCCCCACCTTCGCCACACTCTGGCTGTTGATCCCAGCTGGATCAGAGCCCAGCTAAATTTAGGAGGATCGATTTCAACTCCCGCCTCTGCCCTGCAGGGGAAAGGACAGAGCAAAGGTGGCCACAGATGAAGAGCCACAGGGGGTTCCACTCCCTGGCCCCCGGACAGGCTTCCAGAACCCCAGATTTTATCCAGCTGCAAGGCCATGGAGGAGCCCAGGGAGGCTGGAAATTTCCTGGGTCATCCCATGGGTCTCTCTGGCTGCCACCTGGGGCAGAGCTTGTGACGAGGACACCCATGTGTCCTGCAGGGAAGGAGCTCCCAGTGCTGGGAGCCAGATTGTTTCCTGAGGAGGCTGATACAGGTGAGTGGGGTAGTGGGAAAGCAGGAATGAGGGTGCAAGGACATCACTGGCACCCAGGGATGCTTCAAGTTCTGTTCCCACATGTGGTGTCCCCCAAAGTGAGGGAGAAGTGGAGTGCTCAACACCAACACCTTGAGGAAACAGCTCAGGCAGCACCAGGGGAGGTTTAGGTCGCATATCAGGGAAAATTTCCTCATGAAAAGGGTGGTGAGGCCCTGGTGCAGGCTGCCCAGGGCAGTGGTGGAATCTCATCCCTGGAAGTGTTCAAAGCCATGTAGATGTGCCACTTGGGGACCAGTGGCGGCCTTGGAAGTGCTGGGTTGGACTTGCTGGTGGCTGCAGGGCCCCTCTTAGTCCCGTCTGCCAGTCTCTCTCCAATCCCACCTCTGGTTCCAGGGGAGCTGCCGAATGAAGCTGGGAGCAGCTGGTGGGTGAGAGATCCCTCAGGCTCCACATGGACGGGAATGGGGAGACCTGCTCACAGTAGGAGCCCAGGGCAGCTGGAAAACTCTGGCCTCTTCCTCCGAGCTTTCCTGCTCCTTCTCCTCTGCAGGCATGGTAAGGATCCGCATGGGTAGAGCTGCTCCCTGTAAAATCCAGGAGACAAGTGCTTCCAAATCTCCATGGGAATCTGGAGCAGGCTGGATGGTGGGAGGTGGTGGGAAGAGGAGAAGCTGCTCTTCCCCACCCCATCCGCTCTCCCAGGGAGCCGTCCCGTCTCTCCTAGTCTCTTCCCAGTGCAAGATCCTACGCTGCAACTCAGAGTACGTGGCGGCGACGCTGCACCTGCGCGGCCCTGGCCGTGGCGCCGCGTTCTGCACCGCGCTCCGCTCCTACTCCCTGTGCACCCGGCGCACTGCCCGCACCTGCCGCGGGGACCTGGCCTTCCACTCCGCCGTGCACGGCATTGAGGACCTCATGATCCAGAACAACTGCTCCAAGGAAGGGCCCACGGCCCCTCCACGGCCCCAGCCCCCGGCCCCCAACCCCCAGGGCTTTGAGTCGCTCGACATCTGCGATTACGAGCGGAGTTTCCTCTACAAGCACGGCCGCCCCCCTGGTTTCCAGCACTGTGCTGCCTTTGGGGACCCCCACATCCGCACCTTCCATGATGACTTCCACACGTGCCGGGTGGAGGGCTCCTGGCCACTCTTGGACAACGACTACCTGTTCGTGCAAGCCACCAGTTCACCAGTGGCCAAGGGGTCCAACGCAACAGTCACCAGCAAGGTAACGCTGCTGCATAGGCTGGGGGGCAAATCCAGAGTCAGGGCATACTATACTTCTATACTTCCCAAAATCCTTGGAACTGCTTCAATGAAACCCAGGGGGGATGAGGAAGGAGGGACAACAGTGGTGAAGGTTGTTGAGGGGACCCTCAAACACTCCTGTTGCTGTCAGGTGACTGTGTGGTCCATGGGGTACCTGGAGGGCTCCTGCTGGGTTTGGCTCTACTTGAGTTTTCCATTGCTTTTAAGGTGTTAGAAAAAGAAGGAAAGAAGGAAAGATTGTTGTTATTCCAAAAGGACTGTGGCAGGGATGGTTTGGAGATGAATAGGTGGGCTGGGACCTGCACACCCTGAACACCTGGGATAGGGACATGGCCACCGTGCTCATCCCCCTCCTGCTCCACTCCCCACAGCTCACCATCATATTCAAGAACATGAAGGAATGCATTGACCAGAAGGTCTACCAGGCCGAGCTGGACAACGTCCCGGCGGCCTTCCAAGACGGCTCCGTGAACGGGGGCATGCGTCCGGGTGGGAGCAGCCTGGTGATCTGGGAGCGCAGCCCCGGCCGGCACGTGGAGATCCGCGCCGACTACATCGGCACCACCATTGCTGTGCGCCAGGCCGGCCGCCAGCTCTCCTTCTCCATCCGCGCTGCCGAGGAGGTGGCCCGGGCCTTCACGGAGGAGCAGGACCTGCAGCTGTGCGTGGGCGGCTGCCCCCACAGCCAGCGCATGTCCCGCAGCCCCCGTGGGCGCGGCCGCGTCCCTGCGGAGACAGCGCAAGCGCTCTGCCGGGAGATGCTGCCCGTGGAGGATGTCTACTTCCAGTCGTGTGTCTTCGACGTGGTGACCTCGGGGGACACCAACTTCACCATGGCAGCGCACGGGGCGCTGGAGGATGCCCGGCTCTTCCTGACCGATGCCGAGAAGCTCCACATCTTCCAGGCTGGGGGATGCTCACTCATCTCTCCATCATCTCTCCTCCTCCTCTTCCTCCTCCCCTGTGGACTTTGGGCTGTTTCGTTGCACTTTTAACCCCTGTCTGCTCCATGGGCAACCCGTGAGAGCTGCTGGCTCCAAATCTGTGGCTGCAGCCAGGAGAGATGCCTCATCTTGGAGGAGGTGTCTCCACAGCCAGAAGGATTCAGAGACCCAGGAGAGGGGAGAGATGAACTTCTGGCTTGCGCCCCCTGGTCTCACATGGATGGTGCAGCTGTTCCCAGCTCCTCTCCTGAAGGCAGATCCAAATCTTTCTGTTCCATTCTGATGTGTTCCTTTTCCCCTAAGGATGTGACATTGCAGTGCATCAAAGAAAAATAAACCCCTTGGGTTAGAAACCTCCTCTGTCCCTCAGAGCCTTTCCATAACTCACCTCCCAACTTAATGCAGCAAAATTCCACTCAGGAACCCTACAGATCCAGAAATAATGGACCCAAAGCCCAATTTTTAGCAGTAAAAGAATGTTTTTTTAATGGATTTAGCTGCTCCTAAAGCAGAGCAATGCCACAAATCAGTTTGGGGAGTGTTGTGACAAAGAGAAGAGACTTTTGAGTAGAATTCGGCTGGTTTTGTCCATATGCTCCTCTTCCAGGATAAATAACAAGTGGATCTCCAGCAGCGGGAGCTGTGGAGCTTCAGGCCTCCTATATCCCAGGCCACTGTTGCTATTTTTCCTTGTTTTCTTGGCACCTGTTGAGGACTCAGTTTAGCTGGGTCTGGACTTGGGACCAGTGTCAGGTTTCAGGGAGGACAAAACACCCCTTGGGAATTCTCTCCCTCGGGCCCAGGTTCTCTGACACTGCTCAAATCCAACCCAAACTGGGGCTTTCACCTGGAAAACAGAATTCCTGATGGCAAAGTGCCAGCTGGGCGCACTAATGGGCAGGGTATTGCCCCGTGGAAGGTGCAGAACTCCAGAGGGGAGGGCAAATTTCACATATTTCAGAGGATTTCAGTAAAGCAGATGGAGTTCTACAGGAGAAATGTTTTCCATAGGGAAGACTTTCCTTTATTTTTAATGAAGTATTAAAAACTTGACCACCCCTGTCCCACAGAATTGCTGGAAGGGCTTGTGGAGTTGGGGGTAAGGGAACTGCAACCTCTCCAGGCGTGGCTGCAACCCCTCCATCAAGGGAGGTTCTGCAATTCATGTTTCAATACATCCATGGGGTTGTCTGTCTTTATTCTTTTGTGTCAAGAGCACAAAAAATACATAGGAAAACATTTTATGGATATCATGGCAAATTTCCCCTCGGATGGGTGCTCGGAGCACACAGTGACAGTGACGAACGGGAGACCTGCTCCATGCCTTTTGCCCGGCTCCCAGTAATCCCCGATGGGTTTGACATTAAAGGGGTCTATTTTTGAGTCCCCATTTCCTGTTATCTGTCTCTCCATGTCTTTGGGCGGCAGTGGCACACGAGGATAATTAGTATCTCCTTCCTCCCCTGCTCCTTTCACTCCGGAGCTTTGAGTGGATGAAATGAAGCAGGAATGAGAAAATGAGGATGCTTCCTGATGTGCTCCACGTCTCTGTGGGAAGAAAATCATCTGGGGAGGAATAAAATCTTCTGGGGGGGGGGATAAAATCCCACATGGGGAGAAAATCCTCCTTGGGGAGAAAGTTCTCCATAGGAATAAAATCCTCTGTAGGGGTAAAATCCTCTGTAGGGGTAAAATCCTCAGGAGCAGGGCTGATAGTGCTGGAGCTCCTGGTAGAAATGGAACTGATTTGATTATGCAGAACCTAATTGTCTTTTAGTTGTTGGCCAGTGGAGCCAATCAACAAGAATTCCGTTGGGAAAGGAGGGTTCCCAACGGAAATGGACTTTCCCTTCTCCTGAACCTGCACCACCAGGACTGGGCCTGGTGCTTTCCTTGCCAACCCTTTCTCAGAAGCCACCTCTGAAATTTAGAGTGCAGCTCCCAAACTGAACACATTCCAGAATTCTGGAGACCTGCCCCTGATTTGGAGATCTCTGGTTCCAGGTTGGAGGCTTGGCAGCTCCACCTGACCCAGAGTTACACCAGGAGCTTCCCAACTGGAAGCTGGATTACAACCTGGAAAAGCTGTTGCTGATGAATTATGGAATCATTAAGTTATTAAGGTTGGAGAAACCCCTAAGATCATTAATCATTAACTGTCCCACAGCACTGCCAAGGCCACCAATGACCCATGTCCCCAGGTACCACATCCACTTGTTTTTGAACACATCCAGGATGGTGCCTCCACCATTGCTCTGTTCCAATGCCTGACCTCCCTTCCCACGAACACAGTTTCCCAAATATCCAACCTAAACCTTCCCTTGAGGCCTCTTCCTTTAGTCCTGCCCCCTGGGAGATGTCCCTCACCCCTCCCAGCTCCAACCCCCCGGGCTGGGCACCTGGATGCTGAGCCACCCAAAGCAGGCTCCCGTTGGAGCTGGATGGAGTGGCTGAGGTGGTTTTTAGCAGGTGACATCAGCCAGGGAGGGAAAGGGTTGATCCAAAGTCTGCTGACGTCAATGGAAACACACTTGTTGACATCAACAACTTGGACTGGTGCCGATGTTCTGCTCCTTTATTCGGGGTGGGGGAAAAGATCTGTTCTCTGCCTCAGTGTGGCTCTGAGAGGCCTCATGTCTCCCTCGCTCTGAGGAGGAGCAGTGTGGATTAATTTGGGAATGGGTCAGGATCATCCCACGCTCGGCACATTCCCCACACTTAGCTGGACCTCTGCCTGGCTACGGCTCAGGTCTGGGCCTCTGCAGGGTGTCCAGAGGAGGTGGTGTCCCTGTGACAGAGGGAGGTGGTGGCCCTGTGACCTGCTGCGACACCCCCATACCTGCCCTGACCAGAGCCAGAGCTGCAGCCCTACCATGAGCTGCTTCGGGTGGCTCAGGTCATCTTGTCCAGGGAGCACTGGCCAAAGTCCCCTCCTCCAGGAGATGAAACTCTGTCACAGGTTCCATCGGAGGTGGAGATGGTGGAGACACTCAGAACACACCTGGGACACCATCCCTGGAGGTGTTCACAGCCAGGAAAGTTCACAACAGCAAAGGAATAAGGAAATTTTCCTCTTTTTCAGCAACCAAGACTGCTCCAAGGCTGTGAGCAAGAAATCCACCCTGGGGAAGAGAAGTCTCCAGAGAGAACTGGGTGGGTGGATGGATGGATGGATGGATGGATGGATGGATGGATGGATGGATAACTCTCATCTGCCATTCCAGGGAAAGCCTCTAGATGTCCACAGAACCCAGCCTGCGGGAAGGGCTCCGGCACAGTTTGAGCTCCAGAGCCTCTTCCTGCCACAGCAGATGACTAACATGAGACTTTCCAGACTCAAGATCTGAATTCCTCCTTGTTTATGGATGGTTGAGCTCTTCTGGAGCCTTATCTCCCCCTCCCTGCTCTAAAAGCACCATCTAGGCAGAAAACAGGGAAAGAAATCCCACATGGACAAAGAACCACCAGGCAGAGGGAGCTTCCACATCCCAGTCCCCAGTGAGAGCTGGAAAAGTGGGACTTCAGGGGGAAAATCCTGCATAGCTGAGCATTCTCTGCCTCCAGCCAGGCACTGGAGACGTTCCCTTCCACCCCCAAACCACTGCTGGGATTTAGGAAGTGACCCAGTCCTATTCTTGAGCCTCCATTTTTGAAAATCCTGGCCGTGGGACAAGCAGTTGCTTTCCAGGAGCCACCCCAGTCCCACAGCCCCTTTTTTCAGTTTTCCAGCTGGGCTCTATTCCCAGTGTTCTCTTTACACAAACAACCAGAGGAAATGCCTTTTCCACCCCAGCTCCCAACCACACACCCGGGACACTCTGTCCCCACGCTCCAGCCATTGTCGATCCCTTCCTGGCCCTCTCTCCCCCCTCCCAGCCTGGAAGGGACCATATAAGGTGAGAAACATGGAGCAAACAGCCCACAGAAGCTGCGGGGCTGCCGGCACCCTTCAGCTTCCCAGTGACCCAGCTGGATACTGCTTGTCCAACAGCAAGGACAAAGGCCAGGTTGTCACAGGAGCAGTGTGGCTTCTCCTGGCAACCAATCCCGATAACGTGGAGCAGAGAAACACGGATCTTATCAGCACCAGGAGCTGTGTTGGTGAAAACAAGTCTGTGCCATGCCCAGTTCTTTCCTCGGGACCCACCCGGAGCTCAGTGAGTCACCTCAGGGCCCATTTTCTCGATCTGTGGCTTTGGAAGTGGGTTATTCAAAGGCTAAGTGTGAGTCACACTGTCCTGGCCATCCTTTGCCCCTGGCCAGGAGCTCTGGGAAAAGCAATGGATCTAGCCACTCTCCCCATTCCACTCAGCAGTGGAAATGAGGGTGAGGGATCCACTGAGCACCACAATCCCCTGGGAAAGCTCAGAGGGGGATGAATGCCTTAAATAACAGTTTAGTGGGAGCAGGAGGTTGTCCTTATCCACAACTCCTGTTGATTTCTCCCCTGATTTTCTTGTTTTCGAAGGAGATTTGACACTGGGAAACTGTTTTTCACAAGTGAAAATCCCGTCATGTTCCCGACCCCCTGGATCCATCCAGGGGTGCTGCTGGTGTGAGAACACTTCCTGGAGCAAGTCTGACCCCCGAGGGAATTCCGGCAGCAGAAAATGGCGGGGGGGATTGCCATCGGATGGAGGTCAGGGGGGGAAAGGGCAGCACTGATTGACAGGTCTGGAGGAATTTAGAGAGCATTCGGGATGTGGAGCATGCCTTAGATCGTATCCTTGACGAGTTCCTTGGCATGGGGCTCCAAGGCCCTTTGGCTTTGCTGGAATGTGTCTAAGCAGCCCTAGGCTGGGGACGGTTTCCTTGGAAAGACGCATACCGAAGGGAACTGGAGAGGGAGAGCGTAAACACGGCTCTGACAGGAAGGCCAGCACAGATCAAAGGGGTTGAATATCCCATGTCAGGGAAGGCTGGAAAAAGCTCCCCACCTTTCACCAAATTAGAGCAAATCCCTAATTCTCCATTAACCCACCACCTTTTTCCTAGTGGGAGACAATGGGGACCAGAGCAAAAAAAGGTGCAATTCCTCCATTTCACACCGAACCACAGAATAATTCCCTCTCAAGGGGCAATTCTGTCCTGCGGTTTGGCAGAACAGTTTATGCCCCACGGTTTATCCAGTGCTTTATCGGTTTATACGATCAGGTGTGAATTAACTCCGGGGGAAGGAGGCAATGGAAGGGCAGGAAAAGTGCCAGGAACACTCAGACAAACAACCTCTGAAGGACAACTCCCAACAAAAACACCTCCCTGTTCCTTGTCGGAGTGGGGAGCACTGGGACCCCCCCATTTCCATTGCTCCAGTGCTGGGTGGCTCCATGAACATTGTTCTCCTGTTTCCTCTCCTCCCAGCATTTTCCTGAACTGAGAAAGCACCAAGGGCTGGGAAAAGAGGAGGAAAGAGTCCGTGCCTGTCCTGGAGTAATGCTGATTCAGGGAGTGAAGTCTCCTGGTGGGGTTGGGGGAAGATGAAATGCTGTCCCACTCCCCAAATCCCAGCTGCAAGACTGGTTTATGGAGCGGATGTGGGTGTTTGCTGCACCTTAGAACAATGTTTGGGAGGGATATTTTGGGGAAGAAGGAGGGGGAAGTGTCTCCAAAACAGAGGGGGAAAGAGCAGAAATCCCCACAAACACACCAGAAAAGGCAGGGAACCCCCAAGGTCAGGCTTTGATCCTGAACCCTCAAACTCATCCCTTAGTTAACCCAAATAACGGGGAGAAGTGTGTGGGAGGTGAGAGTACCACCGAGGGGGCTGAGGGAACCCCTCAGAACCAGCTGAAGGGATTCCTGGGGAAGGGGGCTGTGGAAAGCAGCAGAGAGGAAAATCCTCCCCAGAGAAGCTCGATCAGTCACGTTCGATCCCATACCCCAAATCCGCCCTTATTTACCCCAAATAACAGGGGAGAGAGAGTTCACCGGGGGGGTTAAAGGTACCCGAGGGGGCGGGCAGTGGAGGCGCCCCCCTGCTGCCCGGGTGGGGAGAGGGAGTCTGAGGAAGGAGGTGAAGCCCCCACGCCCCCCCTCCCCCCAGGGCC
>VZRF01003445.1:0-13333 GCA_013396875.1 Vireo altiloquus | reverse complement strand
TGTGTCCTGGTTTCCTGCTCTGCCTCCTTTTCATTTCCTGGTAATTTCTCTTTCTTTCCTATATGAAGGGCTCCTTCTGTATGTGCCGGGAAGACAAGCACAAGGATTTCCGGGGCAGAATGCTCTGATCAAGTGCCAGTGGCATCCCTTGTGGGCAGGTGATGTTCTCTTGTGTCATTTCTGAGTGGTTTGTTTGTCCTAAAGTTGTCAGGAAATGGGCACCACTCTTGTGCTTCTTGCTCACNGAGTGGTTTGTTTGTCCTAAAGTTGTCAGGAAATGGGCACCACTCTTGTGCTTCTTGCTCACATGCCTAAGAACTGCCATGTGAGGAGACATGACAGAGCTTTCGATGTTCTGTCCTTCTTCCACTCTGCTCCTTCTTACCTCCTGTTCTCTGTGTGTTCCCAGGCAGGTCTAGTGGACATGTGTTGCTCTCTCTCCCTCAGCAGGAGAGGCAGATGGACACCCTGCAGGAGCTCCACTGCACCTTAGTGGCTGCCCCTGGTGCTCTCTGTGAGCCACCTCTTTGTCTTCCTTAGACTCATCAAATTCTTTGTGCATCCTTACCTGTGTCTCTGAGTCATCCTTTGTTCTGTGGCAACACTTCCAGTCTGCTCAGGGAAAAAGGTGGAGAAGCTGTGCATGGGAGTCCCTGTAGTGAATTTTACTTTGTGTCCTTTCCCTTGCAGCTGATGAAGACATCCCTGGCTACTCCACAGCCAATGGCCATCCGGGAGATCATGGATGCAGTGGCAGCAGTGAATATGAGAAACATTCTTCACTGTGAGAGAAACAGCCCACAGCCTCATCCCTTCCTTCTCCTCCTCTCCATTACATGCTCCATGAGCAGTGGTCAAAGACATGACACCCTTTATGACACCTGTACCTCCTACAGTCTTCCAGCACCTGGCAGGGCCCAGCTGCTGTCCAGACATGCAGGGCTGAGGTGATTTGCAAGTTGGGAAAATGTCTGCCACAATCAGGCTGTGCAGAGAAAAGCAAGGTGTAATATTTGTCAATTGCTCCTCTGAGTGTTAACATCTAAAACAGATACAACCTCCCTTAAAATGCAATAGCACAGAACAAATTTCTTATGCCTAGGAGCACACTAAGTTACCTGTAGGATGGGTTTTGTGTGGTTGACTGGCCTACTCTTGTGTTCTGACCAGTATTTCTGGAGAACGCTGTGCTTATGGTAGATTAACTCCTCTACTATTTCACCAAGAGGATGTGAAGCACAAGAGAGAAAACTGCTCAGCTCTTCAGTTGTCAGAGGATTGTGATCCTCTAGTTACCCTATACAGTGAGAGTGAACTGGTTGCTGCTGCCCTTTGAACACCTGGAGTCAGGGTAGCTGTGAACTATCACACCATAAAGAGAACCATGTGTGCTTTAGTTAAAGATATAAATTACACTTCACAAGCATTAACAAATCTGAGGACAGAAATGACAGAAGTTAGAGAAGCTGCCCTTGAAAATCGAGCAGCAATTGACTACTTCTTGTTGAGACATAATCAGGGATGTGAAGAATTTAAAGGGATGTGTTCAGTCTTTCCAATAAGTCCTGACTAATAGAAAAGAAAGAAACAACTAAAGAAACCAGTCACAAGTGCTACAGAGAGAGAAGGACTAGATTTCTCTTGACTGGTTTTGTGGCCCAACACTCCTCAGTTTAGGATGGTTAAAACAATTTGTACTTAGAGTGATGTGATGTGGTACTCATGACCTTAATCACTTGTTGTTTAATTCAGTGCATACTGCTGTTCAGACTCAGTCAATATAATAACTGAATATGACAGTTTAAATAAATGATATTAAAGTCTCAAAAGGGGGATTTGTTACTGAACAAGTTCTATTTCTTCAAGAAGTCTTTGCAGCAGTGGGGGAAAATTACTTTAGCACATGGTGTTTGATCCCTATATTAATGGTTAATGCTTAGTTTTATAGCAGGCAGTGCTTAGTACAAATACCAGAGATTAATGTGACCTTGTGTTAACTCCCTACATCTGTGACTGATGTCTTGTGTCAGCTAATGCTTCCTTATTTACTTATATTAGTGGTTAATATGTACTAGCCAATATCTTAGTTTTGAGATGTCCTGGTTTGAAAGGTGTCTGCAAAGGAAGGCGGAAACCTCCCTTGGAATGGAGAATATAATCCCCATCCCTCTGAATTATTGTAACTTTGAAATTACAGGGCTTGCAGGCAAAAATACAGGAAAAAAAAATAATAGTTTTTTACTAGTATGAGTATGTATAAACAAACAACAGCAGTGGTACCAAGAGCAAACAAGAACAGAAATCCCAATAAAGTCTCTTCCCGCTCTTGGAGCCATTTCCCCTTGGCGCAGTTCCGGGCACGGCCGGCAGGGGGCGCTGGTAGCTCCCGGCCGGGCAGGGCGGGGGCGGTGGTTGCCCCGCGCCAGCAGGGGGCGCTGTGGCGCGAGCTCGGCCGCCTCTCCCTCAGGCGGCGATGGCGGCTCGGGCTGGGTGGCAAAAATGCCTGCGGTCGGAACCTTGGAGCAGCAGCCGGAATGGCAGGGTGGGCTCACTCGAGGCAGAAAGCAAGAGGCAGCAGAAACACATCAGTGGCAGCCTGGCTCCTGAACACAGTTGGGAGAGCCTCCCCTGGAGGGGGAAAGGGCCTGGGGTTTCCCCTGAGGCACCTGAGCAGATGGTGAAAGGTTCCCCCTCAGTGAGCAAGGGCATTAATAAGGCTCCAGTGCAACGGCAGCTCCCACAAGCAGAGCTTTGCTCATGGTGGGATAAGTAAGCAGGAGACAGAGCCTTGCAGTGGTGGCAAACTCTCCCCACAGCGACCACAGCTTCCCTCTGAATATTGAGAGAGCAAGAGGGTTAGGAGCTGTGCTCAGCCCCCTTTTTCCCAGCCCAAATCTCAAGGTATCTCTGCTGGTCCAAGAGAAACGGCCCAGCTAAGAGAGTAGCCAGCCTGAACCCTTCCCATGGCAATTTCTTTTCTTCCTTTTTAAGTATCAGTCGTTATGGTTTCTTAGCGACAGATGGGACAAAATTCCATGAAAGAAAGAAACAAAAGGAAAAATCGTAAACCCCAACATGAGAACAAGGATTGTGTGCCAGACTGAAGAATGGTGAGAGAAGTATATTATGGCGTGACCACATATTTGAGATACTCTCATGGAGAAAAGATTCATCAGAAGACCTGGAACCATATCAAAACAATGACATGGAAATAATTAACATATGTGCATGTATTCAAAAAAGTGGTGAAAAGGTATTAGTTTTCGGAATACAACCTGGTCTCTTAGGTTACTGGGCATGCTTTGAGGAGACATCCCCATGCCTCCAGCTCTACTAATAAAGTAATATCAGCTTTCTGACCCAGGAAATTGGTTGGAGAGTTTATTTCCTGGTTTTTGGTGACAATGGGGCTTTGAACAGCCTGGTCTAGTGGAAGGTGTCCCTGCCCACAGCAGCAAGGTGAAACAAGATTTTCTAACCTAAACCATTCCATGATTCCATGATCTGTGGGCTGTCTATGGCAGACCCTGTCTTCCCTAGGGTCCATTTTCCTTTGTCTGTCTTGCAGTCCCCCTTGGGCACAGGTTTGGTCAAATGCTTCAGTCAGGAAGGCATTGGTGGACAGATTACATCTATCCTATACATGGGAGAAATGTGAATTATTAGTGAAGCCATAAGTCTTCTGTGCAAACTCAACCAAAAGTCATTTACCACTGAGTATTCTGAATATGGCTGATACCAATCCCAACTTTCGAAATACCTCAGTGCTGCATCTTATGAGAGAGCTGGGCACTGCAAGAGCTGAGCGACTCTATGAGATGTGTGTGGACCCTAGACTGGGAAATGGAGGGGAGGAGAAGGTAGGGATGAGGTTGTGGGCTGTTGCCACGCATTGCTGTTTCCCAGCTGTTGGGAGGAAAAGGTTAAAACTGGAAGATTTGGAAAGGATGATGACAGATTTGCTCAAAGTGACCTTGTAGTTGGGGAGGCTGAGAATATCCACAAGGGAAACTTCATATACTTACTGCTGATTAGTCTCTGTTGCTTGAGAGATAATATAAAAGCTATCAGAACCTTAAGAGGCATCTCTCACAGAGGGTCTTGAGCCTCCTGCTGCGAGAGTGAGAGACGTCATGAAAGCACAGCATTGTGATAAACTGTGCATGTGTGAGTCCCCTTGAGATATTGGGACAGCCAGGACTGGACTGAGCCTTATGGTGCCACTGTCCCCATTTTATGTGTCTCTGTAGCCTGGTGGTGCCTTGGGACCCTTCAGTTAATGAGGAAATGAAATAAATCTACTCTTTGCATTTCAGCTGTGGTTTGGTGACTTGCAGGTATCAATTCACACACCAACCCACTCCTGCTACCCTTTGGAGCCTCAGTGTTCCCGATGGCCATTGGCTGTGCAGTATCCAGGTACGTTTCCCTCAGCTCCAAGGGAAAAGGGCACAAAGTAAAATTCACTGCAGGGACTCCAACCCTCTGCTTCTCCACCTTTTCTCCTGAGCAGACTGGAAGAGTTTTCATGGAAGGAAAGAGAACTTGGAGGACAAGGCTTGGATGCAAAATAACTTTATTGAGTCAAAAGAAGAAAAGGAGGTGGCTCACAGAGAGCACCAGGAGAAGCCATTAAGACGCAATGGAGCTCCTGCAGAGTGTGCATCTGCCCACCCTGCAGAGGAACGGAGTGCAACATGTCCCTGCTAGGCTGGTCTGGGGAGACATGGACAGCAAAGAGAGGAGAAAAAAAAGTAGAAGGGAATAATGGCTTGACATGGTAAATACAATGTCCTAAAGCTCCATCTCCTGCCCAGAATCAGGTTCTGTTGTCTTGGAGGTTCTCGCCCAAGGATGTTGCCAGCAGATTTAGCAGGGACGACATCTGTTGCCACCATAGCAGTTGGTGATGCAGGAGATGTCAAAGCCGCCAGAGTTGATGGGCACTCCACCACAGCTGAGGATGTTGCCAACGGCAGCAGAGGTGGAGGATCCCACCACGGTGTTCTGTGGGAAGGAGCTGAGGATGGGGCCGGGCAGGGTCACCACCACGGGCGAGGGCTGGATGGCCACGGTGGAGCTCTGGCACTGCCTGACACAGCACTCATTGCAGCTGTTGGCCAGCGGGCAGGGGCCGCAGGGCTGGCAGCAAGGGTCACAGGGCTTGCAGCAGGACATGGCTCAGGGTCACAGGTGCACCTGGCACAGAGGGAACAGAGAAGCACAAAGAGGGGACATGTGAGAAGCAGGACTGCACCCAACCACCCTGCAGCCAGGGCACCTCCTGGCCCACATTGCACTGCCCACCTCCAAGCCCACGAGCCACCTCAGCCAAGTCCCAGCCTCTCTCTGCACAACACCTTCTCTCCCCTGCCCTCTCCCAGCAGAAGCAGCTCCCAGCCCTGGCCTCCGACAGCCCCTATCAGCTGAGGCCTCCAGCCAGGAAAGGTCTGGAAGCAGGAGCAGGAGGAGAAGGAGAAGAGGCTTCCCACTCACCTGATTCCTGAGGAGGAGGAGGTGAGAGAAGTGGATGAGGGAGCAGAGACTTGGGCTGCCTTTTATAGCAGTCCTGCACTGCCTCATGCCCAGAGGCACCTTGGTGGAAGTAATAATTTTGTGACCAGCTCATGTCAGATGTGCACCATCCCATCTAATGGTAGGGGCTGTGTCCTGGTTTCCTCCACTGCAACCTTTTCATTTCCTGGCACATGCCACATGCCTTTTTACATGAATTCTTCTGTAAATGGTGAGATGAGAGGCCCAAGAATTTCTGGAACATAAAAACATCAGCACAGGCAGAATGCACAAGTCCAGGGCTGGTGGTGTCCCATGCAGGCACATAATGTAAATCTGTGTAATTTCTATGGGCTTGTTTATGGCAAAGCTATAGTAGCAAAGTAGAGTTCTCCTGTCTTGGCATCCATGCCCACCCTGAAGGACTGCAGCCTATACAAAGGGCTCATCCTGGAACAGAGAAAAGTGTGAGGAGGCAGAGAAGAACAGTTGTATACTGACCAAAACTCCCCCATTCGACACCCTGCAATTCCATGTAGGGCTGGAGGAAATAGAAGATTCCTGAATGAAGGAGGGAAGTTGAATCTTTAAGAAAGAGGTGTGGATGAACTGAATCATAGAATCATAGAATCAAAGAATCATAGAATGTTAAGGGTGGGAAGAACCTTAAAAATCATCTAATTCAAACCTCCCTGCCGTGGGCAAGGACGCTGAAGTTAATTTAAGAGTTGTTTTGGGCAAAAGGGGGTTGTGGTTTTTTTTCTTTTTTGCTGTTTCTCAACATCCTGCTGTATTTTTTCCTTGTCAATATCTTAAAACAAATGTTCCCGACCTCAGCTCTATTTTTTTTCTTTTCCCAACCATCTGTCCTTCACTGGTCCTCTCACATGGCTAATCCACTCTCTATGTTTCCCAGACAGGTCTTTCAGAAGATCTCAGCTGTCTTTGTAGTCCGAAATTTCTGATGTTCAAACACTAAAGACTGTTCCTCATGAGCTCCAGGCTTCAGGAGGGGTGGGAAAGAGGGGTGGAGGCAAAGTACAGTTCTCCTGTGTTGGCATCCAGGCAGGAGACCCTTCAGTGCAAGGCTGAGCTCTGCAGGAAGGGGCCTCAGTTCTCCTCTGGCATCCCAATTTCCCTCATGCAGCCAGAGATTGGATAAAGATCCTCTTCCTGTGAGGGCCTGGGGTTATTGCCTCAGGGAAAAGGAAATGGTGGTGAGAGAACTTTTGCGATGGAGCTGTCCCAGGATGGGATTGCACTTTCAGTGACCTGCAAAGGGAGAGCAAAGGCTGTTCTGACTGGTGCTCTCTCCAGTACCCTTGCAGGAACTGGCAGTGGCTTGACCAAGTATCATCTTGCCAGCCCATGTGAATAACATTTCCTCTCCCAGGGGTGCTCTGTGTGACAAGAGTTGGGAATGTGCCATCTGCAAGGTGCCTCAGCCCTGCAAATGTGTGCAATGAACATCAGGGGCTGCACTGGGCACTGCAAGGCTGTGATGGAAGAGTAGTGACTGTATTCTCTGAGGGGAAGAGGTATTTCCCTCTCAGAAAAAAAGTAAGGAGAAAAAAAAAAAAAGTTGTGGGTTGAGATAGAGGGATTACTTATCAATTACCAACACAGAAAAAAACAAGGCTTGAGTTGGGGAACATTCATTCTACACTTTTGCAAACAAAACAGAGCAAGATTGTGCAAAAAAACACTAAAATAACTTCACTCCAACTCTTTTTCACAGATGCAACTCCTCTTTGTCATCCCTGGCTCTCTTCTATTTCCTCCATATTTAAGCATCACAGTGGGGTGTAGAATGAGGGGCTGCAATCAGTACACAACAGTTATGTTTTGGGCAAAGATTGACTTTAACAGATCTGATCATGAACAAGCAGTAGGATTTCAGCAGTTTGCCTAAAAGAATCACACCTTCCCACCTTTCCAGACACAGTTGCGCTCAATTTTTTGGGGGAATATGGAGATCCTGGTGCTTGAACATGAAAGGACTTTGACTCAAAGATGTTTGACTTCCCCTATACCACACTGAGAGTCTGTTCTACATTTCACAACACAGCACAACTCAGGCCCCAGTCCCTTGAGTCCAACACCCATTTGCTGTGAGATGCAGCCACTTCCTTACTCAGCACCAGGTGGATGAGCTGTAGAAGTGCATCTGACATTGGTCTTGAGAGGAGGAACCTGTGTCCCATCCCAGTCACCAGCAACACTCCAGCATAAGAGAATAACTTGAGGGACTTGAATTCAGTGGTCTGCCTGGAACCACTCAAAAATCTGTGAACTCACATAAGAGCACAAAAAATTCAGCAGCTGAGGCCTCTGCTGACATTGCATGTCCCCTCACATGGCAGTCCTTGGGCAAGAAACACAAGAGTGGTGCCCATTTCCGGGCACCTTTGCCACAAACAAACCCACAGGAATGACACAAATTCACATCAGCTGGAATGCCACTGGCCCTTGATCTGAGCATTCTGCCTGTACTTATGTGTTTACATCCCGGAAATACTTGGGCTTGTCCTCCCGGCACTTGCTAAAGCCCTCAAGCGGGAAAGAATGTGGCACGTGCCAGGAAATGAAAAGGATGCAGTGAAGGAAACCAGAACACAGCCCCTATTAGTTGGGATGGATCACACTTGACATGAGCTGGTCACAAAATTATTACTTCCACCAAGGAGCCTCTGGGCCTGAGGCAGTGCAGGACTGCTATAAAAGGCAGCCCAAGTCTCTGCTCCCTCATCCACTTCTCTCACCTCCTCCTCCTCAGGAATCAGGTGAGTGGGAAGCCTCTTCTCCTTCTCCTCCTGCTCCTGCTTCCAGAGCAGCTCTTTCCTGGCTGGAGGTCTCAGCTGATAGGGGCTGTCGGAGGCCAGGGCTGGGAGCCGCTTCTGCTGGGAGAGGGCAGGGGAGAGAAGGTGTTGTGCAGAGAGAGGCTGGGACTTGGCTGAGGAGGCTCGTGGGCTTGGAGGTGGGCAGTGCAATGTGGGCCAGGAGGTGCCTTGGCTGCAGGGTGGTTGGGTGCAGTGCTGCTTCTCATGTGTCCCCTCTTTGTGCTTCTCTGTTCCCTCTGTGCCAGGTGCACCTGTGACCCCGAGCCATGTCCTGCTGCAAGCCCTGTGACCCTTGCTGCCAGCCCTGCGGCCCCTGCCCGCTGGCCAACAGCTGCAATGAGTGCTGTGTCAGGCAGTGCCAGAGCTCCACCGTGGCCATCCAGCCCTCGCCCGTGGTGGTGACCCTGCCCGGCCCCATCCTCAGCTCCTTCCCACAGAACACCGTGGTGGGATCCTCCACCTCTGCTGCTGTTGGCAGCATCCTCAGCTGTGATGGAGTGCCCATCAACTCTGGTGGCTTTGACATCTCCTGCATCACCAACTGCTATGGTGGCAACAGATGTCGTCCCTGCTAAAGCTACTGGCGATGTCCTTTGGCAAGAACCAACAGGTTCAGACCTCTGAACCTGGTTCTGGGCAGATATAGAGCTTTGGGACATTGTATTTAGAGCTTCAGGCTTTTTACTTCTTCTACTCTCTTCCCTCTCTTTCTTAATTTGCTGTCTGTGCCTTCCCAGGCCAGTCTAGTGGGGACATGTTGCCCGCTCTCCCTCTTTCAGGCACACAGGTGGACACTCTGCAGGAGCTCCATTGCATTGTAGTGGCTCCTCCTTGTGTCCTTTGTGAGCATCTCCTTTTCCAGTTTACCGTCAATAAAGTTGTTTTGCATCCAAGCCTTGGCTTCTATGTCTTCCTTTTTTCATGGCAACTCTTCCAGTCTGCTCAGGGTAAAAGTTGGAGGGGCAGAGCGTGGGTCTCCCTGCAGTGGATTTTACTTTGTGCCTTTTCCTTTGGAGCTGATGAAGAACATCCCTGGATACTCCACAGCCAGTGGCAAACAGGGAAATGATGACTTCAAAGGGTTGCAGAAATGAGGAAGAGAAACAGCAACGTCTGGGAACAGCCCACAGCCTCATCTCTTCCTTCCCCTCCCCTGCATTACTTGGTCTAGGGTCCATGAGCAGTACATGTGGTCAAGGGCAGATGAGATTGGTACGTCACAGAATCCTTCAGCACCTGGCAGGACATGCAGGGATGAGGTGATGCAGAAGCTGGAATCAGCATCTGCCAATCAAGTTACGCAGGCCATGGGGTCGCACCATTGAGGCGAAGGAAACACTCAAGATTCTTAAATACTGAAGGTCAGAAGGAATGACAGAAATCAGAGGGTTCATGAACAATCAGAAAGTTGTATTAGAAAATTACACAGTTGGTGTGGAAATTGGTATGTTCTAGTAGTCCCAGACCTGCTATATAAGCACATGGCAGTGTGTTTTGGATTAAGGGGCTTGGTGAAAGGGAAGAGAGAAATTAAAGAGGGAGAGATGAATTAATGAGGGAAAGAGAGAAAGAAGGAGAGAGAAAGAGAGAAAGAGAGAGAAAAAGAGATCACCAGCCCTGGTTCCAGCTTCCATTCAGCTGATATGATGTCAATTCTAGTTTAAATGTTGATCCAGCTGCTGGGCTTCCTTCCTTCCTTCCTTCCTTCTTTCCCCTCTCTCTTTTGCAGTCTGTGTCTCCCCAGGCCAGCCTACTGGAGACTTGTTGCCCTCCCTCCCTCTGCAAGGCAGGCAGATGAACATCCTGCAGGAACTCCATTGCAGTGGCTGCCCCTGGTGCTCTCTGNCTTCCTTCCTTCCTTCTTTCCCCTCTCTCTTTTGCAGTCTGTGTCTCCCCAGGCCAGCCTACTGGAGACTTGTTGCCCTCCCTCCCTCTGCAAGGCAGGCAGATGAACATCCTGCAGGAACTCCATTGCAGTGGCTGCCCCTGGTGCTCTCTGTGAGTGAATTTTTTTTCTTCTCTAGACTCAATAAAACTGTTTTGCATCCAAGCCTGTGACTCTGAGTCCTCCTTCATTCTCTGACAACACTTCCAGTCTGCCCAGGCAAAAAAGGTGAAGGAAACAGAGGATGATACTCCATGCAGTGGAATTTTTTTGTTTTTTTCACTTCTCCTGCGGAAATTCTTCCACAGCTCTCAGTTCTGCACTGGAGAACAGAGAGCTTTTTAACAAGAGACATGGAAACCCAGTATGGTTCCTCTGTAGGCACTGCAGCAGTTCACTCCAGCCAGCCATCACCCTTCACCTTCTTACCCAGAAAAATTAGAGGGCAAGGAAATCACCAGCTCTGTGAAGTTTAACAAAGACAAGTGCTGTATTCTGCAGCTGTGATGGGGCACCCCTGGATGTACAGACTTGGGAATGAGATGCTGCAGAACAGCACTGCAGAAAGGGATCTGGGGGACCTGGTCAATGACAAGTTTGATATCAGCAGTGTGGCTTCAAAGCCTGGAAGGCCAACTGTGTGGCAGGGTGCATCTGGGACAGCATTTCCATCCGTCCTTTCCAGTAAATGCCAAAAAATATTCAGCTTGGAGCACTCCTTTACTAATTTACTCTGTCTAGTGGTCTCTGCTAATGCAGTGAGCAGGAGCTGCAGAGTTTCAATTCAGAACAACAGCTCTCAGGCTCACATGTTCAGGCTGCAGCAGGAGGGATGGGAAGTCCAGGAGACACAGGGGGAAGGGATAAAACTTTTCTGCCTACCTCTGGAATCAGTCTGTTTGAATATGGCCTTGCATCCGCTCAGGAAATTCTCAGTAGTAGCCAGATGGGGTAAAACTGATTCCAGGGCATGGAGGGACCAGGAGTGAGGGAACTGGCTTAGGGACTGGGTTCAGATGTAGATTGTGATCTTTCCAGGAATGTGCGGTTCTGGGGAAAGGAAGGCTGCAGGTTGCCTGGAAACACTGATAACAAACAGCTAACTTGGTAGGAGTCAGAGCAGGCAGCGGCAGCTTCTGCAGATGAAATGCTGCATCTGGCAAAGGCCAAACCATTTTGCCAGAAAGCTTGCTTTTAGTGCAAATCCTTCAAGAGGAGAGACAGTGGGTGGTTTCCCTGTGTGATAATGCCAGCTGATGCTGGAGTTCCCCTCTGCTCCCTGAGGCCATGAGGCCCTGAAGTCAAGGCCAAATGTTTGAATATCTGATAAGAATAGTAGAACAGAACAGCATTTTACTTTTACCAAATTAATGGAACAACGTAGCCTTGGAGAGTTAGATAAAGCTGACAAAACAGAAGTCATGCAAAACAGTGGGATTGTGGATTACTCAAAAGCTGAGTTCAAGGAACAGCAGCCCCCTAAAGATTTTGGGACACCACATGTTGTTGGCCACTGAAGAAGACTCCAAAAGACCAAATAAGGACTTGCAATAAGGGGTGTGACTATGTAAAATAAAGTAATGCATATATATCAAGTAAGCAGGGATAGCAAATGAATATGTAATCAGAGTATATGATAAGGATTCTGTTTACCCTATGCTCAGTGCACTTGATTAGAGGAAGGATCCTCTGAGTGCCCAGAGCGTCAATAAAGAATGCCTGCTTTCTAATACTCAAAACTGTGTTAGAAGGTTTATATCTGAATGATTTTGGTATCATGCCAATACTGCATCTTTAACTGCTTTTGTGCTGGATTCTATACACTTGGTAACTCAAATTCAGAGAGCCTCCCACTCATGGATGGCAGCTGGGGATGTAAAAGAAATGTTTTTTTATTCCATGCTGGGAGCATGACATGGCAATTCACACTTGCCTGGAAGTGAAAACAAGACACCTTTATCAGACTCCCAAAGGGGTATAAATACTGCCCAATGATTGCACAGGGTGTGCTTGCTGAACTTTTACTTTCTTAATCTGTCTGGACATGAAATGATTTTTAACCACAGAAGACCCCTGCACAAAAAGGTGCTAAAGCTGCTGGAAGCGTCCTTGGGCAAGAACCTCCAAGAACTCAGAACATGGTGCTGGCCAGAAGACAGAGCTTTGGGACATTGTATTTAGAACTTCAAGCCGTTATCCCCTCCTTCAATTTTCGATTAAGGGATGAAAATCTGCAGTGGTGGGAAGACATTCTTGGCCTTTTTTCCTGGATATAAAGCAAGAAATGGAGGATGCAGGAGGCAGAGGCTGCATTTCAGTTCTTTGGGTACTTCTCTGCAAGCACCATTCAGTTGTAGGTTGGCTTCTTCTGCAAAGGTATCCAGCTACTCTCTGGTGCTGAAGGACACACCAAGGTGGGGCCAACTGTGAGAATCTTCATGTGCCCTGATGATGAGGTTCACACAAACACACACAGACTGACTCATGTGTGCTCATGCACAGCTGCATGAAGCCAAGCAAAACTCTGTATATTCATAGAAGGCCAGAAAAATACCAGAAACTTGGAAATCTGATGAGAACATGTTGGGAGCAGGTCTGAAAGGAGAGTACTCACATAACAGACACACTGATGGTGTTCACAGAAGACCAACAGAGACTACACAGTAAGAGGATGAGGCAAATGAGACCAGCTGAATTTTCCTGAGAGCAATGTTTGTGTAGCAAGAGGGTCAGTGCAGCAATGACTGTCACAGAGAGCTGGGGAGAAAAAAACAGAAAAGGATTCTTAATGTCCCCTCACATGGTAGTCCTTGGCATGTAGGTGGAGAGGAATGAGAGCAGTGTACATTTCCTGACAATTTTAGCACAAAAACCACATGGGCATGACAGAGGTTCACATCTCCTGACCACATGGAATGCCATCATCTGAGAATTCTGGCTAAGGTGATGTCTTTATATCCGGGAAATTCTTGGGCTGCTCATCCAAGCAGTAACAGAATCCTTCATATAGGAAAGCACATGGAATTAGACAGTAAATGAAAAGGCTGCAGTGCAGAAACCAGAACACAGCACTACCATTAGCTGGGATGGTGCA
>VZRF01003442.1:52406-66149 GCA_013396875.1 Vireo altiloquus | reverse complement strand
GGGATGGGATGGGATGGGATAAACTCAGACAAATTCAATCCCAACCCCCTCATTCCCAATCCACGAGGCTGCACCAGCTGCAATCCCAATCGGGAATGTTGGGGTCACCCCCATGTGCTCCCCCCCCTTCCCACAGGGATCCTTTGGAATTCCAGAGCCCGGGAGAGGCGGAGCGGGAGGCAGGGGAAGAGGAGGAGGCGGCGATCCCATCAAGAGCTGCCCTTTTCCATCCCTTCCCTCTCTCCCTCTCTCAGGAAGTTCGGCTCTACCTTCTCCTGGAAAGAGCCTTTCATAAACCCAGCTCAAGGCTCCCATTCACGGCCATGGAGCTGGGAAAAAAAACCGGGAATTAAAAAAAAAAAAAACCACCACCCCAAGCCGAGCAATCGGAGAGTTTGGGATTTCTTTCTTTTTTTTTTTTTCTCTCTCTCCTTATTTTTTATTATTTTTTTTCCCCCGGCGCTCCAAAAAAATAACCCAGAAAAATCTGATGTTTTTCCCGTCTGCTCCTTCCCTCAGAGAGGAGAAAGTTGGAATTTTTCTCTCCTGGCTGCCCTTCGGCTCCTAAACATCCGCGGGGGAAGGAGGGGGGGAGGAAAAGGGGGGAAAAATGGGAAAAAAAAGGGGGAAAAAAGGAGGAAAAAACCCCTCAGAGTTGAATTTTGGAGGCGGAGCGAGGCAGCCCCGAGCCCGGCGCCGCTGTTTGCATCCCCGGCAGGGTCCGTAACCCTTTCCCAGCCTCGCTGCTCCTTCCCGCATGGAAAAATGAGGAGGGAATGCTGGATCCAGCCGCAATTCCCAATTAATCCCCACCATCTCCCTCCCCTCCCCCCAGCTCGGTTTGGTGGATTGGAATTTTTAATATTTTTTTTTTCGCGGAGAGGTTTTATGAATGAAAGCTCCTGGCTGATATCCCTGGGTTATTCCGGCTCTGGAAGTTGGGAATGCTGGAGAAATCCAGGCTGGGAGAAGAGGAGAGCAACAGGATGGGCTCGGATTTGGGGGTGAATCCTGGCAGCTCCAATCCCCTTTTCCCGGCTTTCAGAGATCCTGGGATCTCTGTGAGTGGGGAAAAAAAAAATAAACCCCAAAATCAAAATCAAAACAACCCCAAATCCCGAGGATTTCAGGGAATTTCAGAGTGAGAGCAAAAAGGGAAAAAATAAATATCAAAGTCCCTCAAAATCCCCTAAAATAAAGGACGGGAAAGAGGTGGAAGGAGGAGAAGGGAATTCTCAATCGGCTTTTCCAAACTGCAGCTCCTTGGAAGCAGAGAGGGAGAGAGAAGTCCCAAAAAATTCCCAATTTTTCCCTAAAATGAGACAATTCCCGTCCCTCTCCCGGCTGGCAGAACAGATCTCTTGGGACAGAGGTGCCGCAGCTGGCACGGAGGGGATCGTGGAGTAAAAATATCCCCGAATTTTGGGGCTTTCTGGAAGTTTGGGATTTGTTGGCGTGCGGGAGCGAGGTGGAAAAAAAAAAAACCCAAAAAAACCTCACAAATCCCAAAAATAAAAGAGAAGGGGAGCGAGGAGAGTTTGGGATTTTGGGGGGATTTTTTTTCCCCTTCCCTAGGAAAGGGAAAAGATAAAATTACTGCGGCTAAAAATAAAGCAGGGGCTGAAAGTTCCCCCTCCCTCTCTCCCTCCCTCCCTCCCGCATCTCCCACCCCTTCCAGCCCTCTCCCTGCTCCCTCCCTCCTTCCCTCCCTCATTCCCTCCCTCTCCCGCTGCCCTCTCCGTGTTTGCGTTTGACAAAGAAATGATTTGAACTTCCCGGAGCAGCAGAAAAAATCGGGATCCCGAGGCGCACCCGGATCCATATGGATGTGATTTTCCAAGCTCGCTCCCGGCTGATCCAGCGGCTCCGGGAGCTGCTGCGCTGAGCTTCTCCTTCTCCTCTAACCCCCCCCCACCCCCATCCCATGGGCTCCGCGGCGGAATTTTGGGAGCTGCCCTCCGCTCCAGCCATGAGAAAACGAGGAAAAGCTCCGGGATTCCTCCTCATGTGCTTTTCCGGCTGAAAATTGAGGGAAGGGAGAGCCGGAGGAGCAATCCCGAGGATCCAGCAGCGCTGGGGGGTTTGGGGAGGGGAGAGACACACACACACACACGGCAGGGAAAAGGCACCAGGAGAAAATCCACGCCGCTGGAATTCCGGAGCTCTCCTCCCTCCCGCTTTTCCCGGCGCGAGGCTGGATGCTGGAAGCAGCAGCCCCTTGGATATGGGATCATATCTGGTGTACCACAGCCTGGGATTGATCCTCTGCTGCTCCGTGCTCAGCTCTGTCTACGCGCTGGTGAGTGTCGCTTTTCCACCCTCCCTCCTTCCCCCAAAGCTCTTCCCGGTTTTTTCCCCTGATTCCGGGAGGGCTCACGGAGTGGATGAAGGATTAAGGAGCTGTTTGGGGTTTTGAGGATCTGTTTTCGGGAAGACAGGAGCGCTCTGGGGTTTGCAGCCTCTGGAGTGAAAATGTCTGAGCTTCCCGAGAGTTGGGAAAGCTCCGGACGGGAGCGCGTGAGGTTTGACAGGGATCTGGGACAGCGGTCGGGGAGAAGTTAAGGATCTGCCTATGGAGCAAGGACAACTTCCCTTCTTCTTCCCTCTTTTCTTCCTCACTCCCTCCCTCCTCGCCCCCCTTTTAAAATTTTTATTCTGCTTTCGATTTTTTTTAATCTCTCTTTCATTTTTGTCTTTTTCTCCTCTTTTCCCTCCATGTTCCTTTTCCTTTCATTTTTTCCTTCCCGTTCCCTCCTTTTCCTTTCCCTTCACTTTTTCTCTTCCCTTTTCCTTCTTTTTTTTCCCCTTCCCTTTTCCTCTTCCTTTCATTTCCCTTCCTCTTCTCCCTCTTCCTTCCCCCTTTCCCTTCTCCTTTCCCTTCTCCCACTTCCTTCCCTCTCTTCCCCTTTCCTTCTTCTCCACCCCCTCCAAGATAATTCCATTCCCAGTCAATCTCCTTATCCTGCAAATCTCCCTAATCCCAGTGAAACGGAGCCTTTCCCTCTGGAATTAAATTTGGGAAGAGCAGGGAAGTTGTAGGAACCTCTTGCCACTTCCCACCCCTTCACCAGGCTTTCCAAGGCTGGAAAATCAGGATAAATCCATCCAAACTGCCTCGATCCTGGGAATGCTTTCGGATCTGCAGCTCCAAAGCCCTCAGGAAGCAGGGAAGGGACTTTTCCTTGGGAATCAGGCCCTGGATTTGGAGCCACTGCTGGAATTCTGCTGTGACAGGAACTCTCCTGGCTTTCCCCATCCCTGGAATCCTCACTCCTGCTCCCATTTCCCAGAGTTTTGTGGCCCAGGAAGGAGCAGGATCCCTGTGGGAAGTGGGATCTGCTCTCCAGGAGGGATGGAGATGGGAGTGGGATTGGGATTTGGGTTGGGATCATCCTGGCTCCAGTCAGGTCCTTCCCGACCCTCCTGGATCCACCAACCTGGGCCTTATCCCTGGATTTGGTAGGGACAGTTTGGAATCTTGTGCAGGACTGGTGGGGAGGATTTTCCAACTTTTCCAGCGGGAAACATCTCCTCAATAAACGAGCAGGAAAACAATCCCTGTCCAGTCCATCCCTGGGAAATGTGTGGAGAAACCTCCCCAAATCCACAGAAAATTGGGGAGATCAGGAGAAGCCCTTGGAGATCTCCTGGGATTTCTGGGATGGGTGAGGTTTTTCCCAGATTCCAGGGCTGGATCAGCATCTCCTGACTTTGGGGCCATATCCAGGTCCTGCAGCACCTGCTCCAGAATTCCTGCAATTCCTGCTGCTTTGGGGCTGGGAAAATCAGGATTGGGAACCAGCCAGGCTGGAGCTTGGGGAATTTCAGGATGCAGAAAAGCTGGGCAAGGTTGCATCTCCCATTCCCATTCCCATTCCCGACTCGCTCCTCTCTCCCAGTGCATCCAGTCTCAGCTGCCTCGAATTCCCAGTGGGATTTCTTTCGGCTGCTCCATCCCTGTGCAGGACCTGGGGGAAAATTGGGAACAGCACTTCCAGGATCCCAGAGGGCTGAGAATTCCAGGAAATTTGCTGGGAAAGCACAGGAGTTTTCCAACAGCCCCTCCAGGACCTGGATTTGCTGATCCCGTGGTTCCTTCCCAACTCGGATTTCTGCTGATTTCACCTCCTGCTGCTCCAAACCCCACGCTCAGCTTAGTTAGGCCAGGCTCAAATTCCCATTTCGGATCCTTTCCTTGGTTTTTCCAAGCACTCTTGGCAGCAGAAGGAATTTCCAGAGGGTTCCTAAATCCATCCTGACAATCTGGGAGCTGCAGGGATCCCGAGTGTCCCTCCTCAGGCAGGATAATGTCACATCCCACTCCGGGAACTGCCTTGATCCCAGTTTTTGTTGGGAGTTGTTGCTCCTTTTCCCGAGAATTTTGATTTTTAAAGGAACTTCGGAAAGAGGGAATGGGATTGAGGGTAGAGAATTGGTGGATTCGGGATAAAATATTTTCTTAACCTTTGTTATAAAATTGCTTGGTATTATTTATTAATAATAATGTGAATATCGAGAAATGTTCCCAGCATTTCCCTGGAATAGAAATTCCCTGGAATAGCAACACCTGCCTGAACAGGGGGTGGAATTTCAGTGGATCGAGCGCTCTGTGCCTGGGATCCGGCAGGGTGGGGGTGGAAATTTGGGATAATTCTGCTATTATTATTATTTATTATTCCGTGCCTCTGTGGGATTTGCTGCCACGGATTGTCCTTTCCCTGGGAACAACAAGGGAAAATCCATGGGAAGAGCAGCAGGACAAGGATGCAGGGATTTAATTCAGGCTCTGGGCTGAGCTTAAGCATTCCTGAGCTTTCCTTGCCGGGGCAGAGCAGAGTTGGGCTCAGCTCTGGGTTTGGGAATCCCCGGAATGCAGGGCTTGATTCCCGGGAACTCTGCGGTGATGCTGGGATGGGGCAGAGCATGGAGTGTCCTGAACCTGGCGCCGTCATTCCTGTTATTCCCGTTATTCCCGTCGTTCCCGTCAATCCCGTCATTCCTGTCATTCCCGTTATCCTCATCATTCCCATTATCCCCATTATTCCTGTCATTCCTGCTGTTCCCGTCATTCCCGTTATTCCTGTTATTCCACTTATTCCCGTCATTCCTGTCATTCCCATCATTCCTGTTATTCCCATTATTCCCATTATCCCCGTCATTCCCATTATTCCCCTCATTCCCATCATTCCTGTTATTCCCATTCCCGTTATTCCCATTATTCTGGTTATTCCCATCATTCCCATTATTCCCATTATCCCTGTCATTCCCGTCATTCCCGTTATTCTCATTATTCCTGGGAGCATCGAAGGTGCTTTTAAGAGGGAATAGCACTGGAGAAGGGATGGGAAATCATCTCCCATCCCTGGGATATCCTGGGATAGGCAGGATTGGGAGCTGGAGCCCTCCTGTGCTGCATTCCCACCGGGAAAAATCCCTGGGAAGGAGAAAAAAGCATGGAAAATCAGGGTCCCTCCTCTCTCCCCGTGGCTCAAATCCATGTGGGATCAGCTTCCCAATCCTGGACTTTTAGGGACATTTTTAGGGGAAAAACCTGGGAAAGGCTCAGCTTTGCTCCAGCTCTGCTGCCAATCCCGAGAAATCTTCCCAGCGTTTCCCTGGAATAGAAATTCCCTGGGATAGCCCAGCAACACCTGCTTGAACAGCGGCTGGAATTTCAGCTGATCCAGCAGGGAGAGGGTGGAAATTTGGGATAATTCTAAGGAATTAAGACTGGCCTAAGGCAGAAAGATCTGCAAGGAGAGGTTTGAGGAGAATTTGAGGCGAAGGGAGCTTTGAAGTGGGAGCAGAGCTCGAGAGAAAGGAAAATATGGGAATGTCGATTATATCCGGGAGGTGCTGGCAGAGGAAAATCCTCCCCTGGTCATAAACATTTGGATTCTGGGATTTGAAAGATCTTTCCAACCTAATCCCAGGATTCAGGGAGTGAAAATCTCCAAGGTTTGCTCCTCCGACTCTTTTTTGTTTTCCCGATGTTTCCTCCTCTTGCTCAGCCTGGAAAATCCCAGCCTGGCTCTCACTGGTGGAGAAATTCTGACTAATTAATCAATTAATTAGTTATTAATAATAACAGTCCAGCAGTGGACCAGAATATCCCAGTTTTGGAAAGCAGCTCCCAGGCTGAGCCGGGTGAGCTCAGGGAGCAGGGAAGTAGATCCATGTGGGAAGGGAATGGGTGGGAAAAGAGATCATTCCCACTTTTTACTGGCTGGAATTCCAGCCCTGCTCCGATCGTTTGGGTGAGGTTAAACTTCCCTCTGCTTTTGCCACGCTCCCAAAAATTCCTCATCCCGATGTTTGTGGGGGTTGGGAATCCTTTTTGGGGACCTGGAGGAAATTCCTCAGGGAGTTGCATCCAGCCCTGGATCCCTGGAAGTGTCCCTGGAGCAGCTTGGGATGGGGGAAGGTGTTGGGGTTGGAATGGGATGATCCTTAAGGTCCTTTCCAAGCTGAACTGCTCTGGAATTCTGGTGAGGAAGGTCAGGATTAAGGGAATGCTGGATGGGATTTTCCTCTTGGATTCATTCCGTGTTGCTCGGCTCAATCCCACAAATTTCCATGGATTGGGAAAAGGGAATGGTTTGGAGTTGGATGGAGGGAAGGAGGGATAATGTTCGTCCTGGGAATGTCTGGAATTCTGTGCTGGTGAGGAAGGTTGGGATTAAGGAAGTGCTGGATGGAGTTTTCCTCTTGGATTTGTTCTGTGTTGCTCGGCTCAATCCCACAGATTTCCATGGATTGGGAAAAGGGAATGGTTTGGAGTTGGATGGAGGGAAGGAGGGATAATGTTTGTTCTGGGAATGTGACCTGGAATGAAAATAATAAAAGGGAAAAAGAAGAGAAGAAAAAGGATAAAGATCAAAAGGATGGAAGTAAAAAGAATAATAGTAATAAAAATCAAAATAAATCATAATAAATCAAAATTGAAATAGAAATAGAAATAAAAATAGAANATAATAAAAGCAATAAAAATAAAAATAAAACCAATTACTGGTCCTGTACAGAAATCCCACAAATCCCAAGTTCATTAAACCGAGGCAGGCCCCAAACATTGGAAAATGTCTTTTTCCGGGAGCTCTCTCAGGAAGGATCCCATCCCTGCTCCCAGATTTCCGAGGGATCTTCCCGAGGCAGCTGTGCTTGGGATCAGCCACCCTGGAGCCTCTCCAGAGGCGAAGGGAAATCCGACAGAGAGAAAATTCCGATAAATCCGCGCTGGATTTGTGGGATCTCCCGGCTTTGGGAAGAGGAAAAGTAGGAGTGGAGCCCAGGGAGATGAGAGCTGGGGGTGGCCTGGGCGCCACAGCTGTTGTTTGGGTTGTGCTCTCCCAGAAATAACCCGGAGCGGGTTTTTTGGGATCAGTGGGATTATCCCGGCTGGAGCGTGGCTGTGCCGGTGGAGAACCCCCGGGCAGGGAGAGCTGGAGCTGCCGAGGCCACTCCGTGTCCCTTTGGAAAAGTGAGGCTACAGGGACATCCCAGAGCTCTTCCCGGGATCGTCCCGCTGGAGGACTCCTTTGGGAAAATCCAATTCCATTGTCCTTCGGGAAAATGCAGCCTCTGGAGGCAATCCAGCCCCGTTTGCAGAGGGATTTGGGATGCAAAAGCTGCTTTGGTCACCCTGGAATCCCAGATTTTATGGAATCCCAGCTTTTATGGAATCCCAGTGGGAAACCTGTCCTGGGATACAGGGATACAGGGCTGGGAATGTCCAAGGCCACCCGACAGGGCTTGGAGCAACCTGGGATAGTGGGAGCGTCCCTGGCCACAGCAGGGTGAGATTGAAGGTCCCTCCACCCCAAATAATTCCGGAATTCTGGAATTTTATGATCCTTTTCCACGGAGTTCATGGCAGAGCTTTGGCTCTGGCTAAACCCTGCAATCCCTGGATTTCCTTGTGCCTAAAAACCTGGAGGAGGGAATGGCAGAGCTCCTCTGGGAATGCTTCCCACTTAAACCGCTCCATCCTCATCCCACACCGGGATAAAGCTCTCCGAGCCCACGGATGTCACCGGGATCCTTTGGAATCCTGGTCCCTCCAAAACCCCTCTGGATCAAAGGGAGAAGCCAGCAGGGATTCCCAATTCTTTGGGAAGGGCTGTTTCCCTGGAAAATGGGAGGTTGGGAGAGGTTTGTCCTTCTGCACAGCTCCTCCCGGAAGGGAAATCAGGAATAATTCCGTTTAAAATTAAACAAAAAAAAATAAGGAAAAGCTGCTCCGTAAGGACCTAAAGGATGAACTCAACAGGCTCAGCTGGGCTTAAAGTTTAGACTTTATCAAATCCATGATCCTGGGCCTTGGGAAGAGAATTCCCAAACTGGGAATGGCCCTGGCTCGGCGTGAATCCCTTTATTCCCACCGAGGCCAGGCTGGCTCTCGCCAGGGATTCCAGAGGCTCCATGTTTTTGGGTTTTCCTTTTCCTTCGGAGGGATTCAATCCCAGAAATTCCATTTCCAAGCCAGGAATATTCCAGATCGATGGGATCCTACCACGAATCTAAGGGTTCAACCTTCTGCCAGAAAAACTCATCCAGAGGAATCTCAGCCCCTGGAAAAAGATCCTGGAATCCTTGGCTGGGGCAGGGAAGGGGTCAGGGATTGCTGACTCAGCAGCCTGGGTTCCTTATCTGCTTTTCCAAGCCCGGTGCTGATCCGGGCTCCCGATGTTATCTCGGCTCCAGCCTCTCTCCCCTCTCTCTGAGAATTCCCGGGGTTTTCTCTGGAGAGGGAGCCCCAGCTGGATCTGGAAAGGCAGGATTGGATGTTTGGGTGTCCTTAGGAAACCTCCTCCTCCTCCCTTCCCGGAATTTTGCCTTGGATTTAGGATTAAACAGGATTTAGAGTTTTTGGGGGTTAGTTTTTTTAAAATTTCTTTTTTTTTTCTGTGAGTTTTAACAAAAGACCCAAAACTTTTCATGGATTTAGGGATGAGAGTTTTGTGAGGAGCAGCGGATATTGGGAATTTCCTGCCTAGAAGAGGACAAATGATCCAAGAACTGCCACCGGTGGGATTTTGGGAATCTCTGCCACTTTGAGGGCCACTAAAGTCCCGTGGTTGGAGATTTCTCTGCTCATTCCAGAGGGGATGGATAAGGCAGCCTGGAAATGTCCCTTCCAACCCAGATTATTCCATAATTCCATGATTTAATCACTTCATTGTCAGGATTTATCCCCGTGGCTGTAAGAACTCTGAGGATTGCAGCATCCCAGGAGATCCCTGGGCCCATCCTGTGCACCAAACCTGGGAATGGGGCTGGGATCAGACCTGGAGCAGGATATTCCTTAGCTCCGAGGAAAAGGAGGTGATGATGGAATCCCTCTGGCTCTGCTGTGCCTGGAAGGGCTGGAATTGCAGGATCTGGGAACTCCCTTTGAACCTGGATTTGTTCCCATTCCCTTCACCATTCCCGTGCTCCGTCTCCCATCGGGATCAGCCCCTGCTCCGTCATTTCTGTTCCTGGTTTTGGCCCTTCTGTCGCAATTCCGGGGACAAAGAATCCACATTTTGGGAAGGGACACGGAGCTGAATCCTGTCTGATCCTTGTGGGCACATGGAATTTCTCTAAAGGAAAATCTGGCTCCGGCTCATCCTCAACCTCACTCCCACCCAGCCCACGTTACTTCGTTCTCCATAAGCCCAAAATCTGGGAATGGTCTGGAACACACTAAATTTAGGGATATCGTGGGGCCTGGGGCTCCAGGGAATGCTCAGGAGTAGGAAACCATGGAATCATTAATTAACTGATTGATTTTCTTAATTAAAGCCCCCTAGGCAACACCTATCAAAGAGCTGAGGGCCTAATTGTCATCCATAGAATCCCAGAATTCCAGGATGGATCGGCTTGGAAGGAATGTTAAAGCTCATCCCACAGCTCAGGTGCCTTTTATTCTTCAAAAGTACAAAGAAAATTCCCAATCCTCTGAAAACTCGGGATGGATTTCCGTGTTCTTTCCATCTATCCTGCTCTTATTGCCTGAACCCCTGGCTGGCCCCAATGTCACCTTGACTTCCTTCTCTGTTCCTCCATCCCGATCCATGCTTCCTCTTGGACACCGAGGAATCCGAGCCCAAGTGGCTTTGAGCAAGGACAGGAACTCCTTGTCCCAGGTTTATTCCGAGACTCGGATCAATATCCATTACCAGGAGATTTTATTTTGTGGGCTGCAACCAGACCCAGCTCGATAAAAATACAGGGAAAAAAAAAAGAGATCCTGAAAATAAAAGCAGGAGGGAGCAGATGGAGGTGGAACTTGCAGGGTGTTTGTATGTGGATGTAGAATGGCTTTAAACTGGAAAAGGTGAGGGATGGATGGGATATGGGGAAGGAATTCCTGGCTGGGAGAGTGGGGAGGGGCTGGGATGGAATTCCCAGAGCAGCTGTGGCTGCCCCTGGATCCCTGGCAGTGCCCAAGGCCAGGTTGGACATTGGGGCTTGGAGCAGCCTGGCACAGTGGGAGGTGCCCCTGCCATGGCAGGAGTGGGAATGGGATGATCCCATAGAATTATTCCCATTTTAAGGTCCCTTCCAGCCCAAACCATTCCAGGATAATGCAGACATGGCTGAATTCCCAGGACTGTTTATCCAGGACAGCCCCTGGATCGGGATAAGGCAGGATAGGGCCAGGACTGGGTGGGCCTCGAGGTCTTTTTTCCTCGGCCATATAAACCCATGGAATTGGCTACAAAAAACTGGGATGTGTCTGTGCATCCAAGGAAGCACGAGGGCATCCCTACATGGCTGGGAATTGTTCCGGGAAGGGAGAGGATTCTCCTAACGGAGAGAGGGTGATGGGAAGGGAGAGGATTCTCCAAATGGAGAGAGGGTGATGGGAAGGGAGAGGATTCTCCGGGTGGAGAGGTCCAAGTTGGATGGGAAGGGAGAGGGTTCTCCAAATGGGAGAGAGTTGGATGGGAAGGGAAGGGATTCTCCAAATGAAGAGATCCAAGCTGGATGGGAAGGGAGGGGATTCTGCAAATGGAGAGAATTGGATGGGAAAGGAGAGGATACTCCAAATGGCGAAAGTTGGATGGGAAGTGATACTGCAAATGGAGTGATCCAAGTTGGATGGGAAGGGAGAGGCTTCTCCAAATGGAGAGATCCAAGCTGGATGGGAAGGGAGGGGATTCTGCAAATGGAGAGAATTGGATGGGAAAGGAGAAATGGAGAAAGTTGGATGGGAAGGGATTCTGCAAATAGAGCGATCCAAGTTGGATGGGAAGGGATTCTCCAAATACAGAACTCAGGGTCAGATGGGAAAGGAGAGGATTCTTCAAATGAAGAGATCCAAGTTGGATGGGAAAGGAGAGGATTCTCCAAATGGGAGAGAGTTGGATGGGAAGGGAGAGGATTCTCCAGATGGGAAAGGGTTGGATGGGAGTTGGATGGGAATAGAGGGAATTCTCCACATGGAGAAAGTTTGATGGGAAGGGAGAGGATTCTCCAAATGAGAGAGGTTTGGGTGGGAAGGGATTCTCCAAATAGAGCACTCAGGGTCAGATGGGAAGGGAAAGGATTCTCCAAATGGGAAAGGGTTGGATGGGAGTTGGATGGGAACAGAGGGAATTCTCCACACGGAGAAAGTTTGATGGGAAGGGAGAGGATTCTCCAAATGAAAGAGGGTTGGATGGGAAGGGGAAGGATTCCTCGAATGGAGAGATCCAAGTTGGATGGGAAAAGAGAGAATACTCCAAATGGAGAAAGTTTGATGAGAAGGGAGAGGATTCTCCAAATTGAGAGAGTTGGGTGGGAAGGGATTCTCCAAACGGAGAGATCCAAGCTGGATGGGAACAGAGGGAATTCTCCCAGTGGAGAGATCCCAGTTTTCCAGCCACATCTCCAACCCCTGGTGATTCCAGCAGCTCCTTTGGTGCCTCCCTGGGCAATGAAAACCTTGGGATGGTTTCAGCAGAGCAGTCTGGGGGCTCGGAGAGGTGGGAATGTCCCTCCTGTTCCTGCTCCCGGCCCTGGTGCCGGTGGGAAGGAGGATGGACACACTGGAAGTGGGGATTTTCCAAACCCCAGGACAGGGCTGGATCCCAGTGTGGATTTGGGGCCGTTTTTAGGGGTTTTGGGCAAATTCAGTGCCAGGATTTAAAGCTGACTTTTCCAGAAAGGATTTTTTTCCTTCTCTGCTTCCCGAGTTTTTCCTGATTTTGCCTCAGAGTCATTGGCAAACTCCCTGTGATCAATAAATTGTAGTTCAGGCACTTTTCCCATGGATTTCAGAGGTCTGGCAGCAGGAAAAGGGAAGCACTGTGCTGCACATTCCCAAATTTCCGTGCCACCAGCAGGAGCTGACTCAGGCTGCAGGAAAAGGGGAGGGGACAGGGCTCAGGTGGTGGAAAAGAGACAGAATTCCCTTGGTTTGGGGAGAATCCAGGGGAGGAGCTGGGGCCGTGCCAGGGAAGGAGATCACAGGGAGAATCTCCGTGTGGGACAATGCAGGCGCTGCTGGCTCCCCTGACTCAGCAGCCCCAGGCTGATAAGGGCTCTGATAAAGGCTCTGATAAGGGCTCTGATAAGGACAACAAAGCCCCAGGGTGACCCTGCTGTCACCCCCTGGATGGTTGAGGAGAGGCTGGAGGAAGGATGTTCCCATGTCCTTCCACTTCCCAGTTTTCCTATTCCTGCTGCCCTGGAGGGTGAATCCCCCATTCACCCATCCCTCCTCTAATTCCAAGGATATTGGGAATTTCCTGCCTAGAAGAGGACAGATGATCCATGAACTGCCGCCAGTGGGATTTTGGGAATCTCTGCCACTTTGAGGGCCACTAAAGTCCTGTGGTTGGAGATTTCCCTGCTCATTCCAGAGGGGATGGATAAGGAGGCCTGGAAATGTCCCTTCCAACCCAGATTATTCCATAATTCCATGATTTAATCACTTCATTGCCAGGATTTATCCGCATGGCTGTGAGGACTCTGAGGATTGCAGCATCCCAGGAGATCCCTGGGCCCATCCTGTGCACCAAATCTGGGAATGGGGCTGGGATCAGACCTGGAGCAGGATATTCCTTAGCTCCGAGGAAAATTGCTGGAATTGCTTTGGCTCCATTGCATCCAGAAAGGCCAGGATTGCTGGATCTGGGAACTCCCTTTGAGCCTGGCTTTTGTCCAGGTCAAATCTGCAGGAGAGCCCTTGGTTCCTGAGGGAACATCCATGGGGAGTATCCCAAGGATTCGCCACCACCCCCTGGATCTCTGGAGCACAGGAATGCCACTATTCCCACAGGAATATGCATGGATACCCCACTGCAACCTGCTCCANTCCTCCTTCCCATTATTCTCCTGTTGGAAAGCAAACCCAGCTTTTCCCTTCTCCTGCCTTATCCCAGGGCTTCCCTCAGCTCCAGGAGAGCAGCTGCCCCTCCAGTGTCTCCATTCCCAGCAAAAGGAGGAGAGGAGGGAATTCCGGAGCTGCCTGGATGGAGTGAGGAGAGGAGGGAATGCTGGAATTGACTGGCTGGAGTGAGGAGATGAGGGAATTCCAGAGCTGAGTTGGGATTCAGGAAAAGAAGGAGATCCTGGATCTGTCTGTCTAGAGCTGGGATATGAGGGGCATCCTGGAGCTGGGATATGAGGGATATCCTGGATGTGCCTGCTGGAGCAGGAGCACGTGAAGTGCTCCATGTGGGCTCCTGTGCCCCCACAGAGCCACCCTTGTTGTCCAAGCATCCCATCCCATCCCATCCCATCCCATCCCATCCCATCCCATCCCATCCCATC